>PVJC01000014.1:127182-237787 GCA_004026665.1 Murina feae
GCCTGAGTCTCACCAGCCTTTTATTGAGTCTCTGAGAAAACAACAATATCTTTAGGCAGGAAATTCTGAGGAAGAATTTTACATGTAATTAACAGGTGGAGATTTGCTATAATTAACAATGTTTCAACTTAAACAATGGGTGCATAGCTCTGACCTTTCAGAGCAACCAAAGTAGGTTAAAAACAATCAGTTTCCAGCAAGCCTGAAAGCCTGAAAATGGCCCTTAGACCCACAACCAGGCTGCCCAGGCACCCCAGTAGGGACCCAAAACCTGAAGGGACTGTGGGCAGCCTGAAAATGGCCCTCAACCCCTCACCCAGGCTGACCACACCCCAATGGAGTGAGGGTCTACACTGGGGGCTTGGGCAGCCTGCAAAGAGCCATCAGCCCCTCACCCAGGCTGGCCAGGCATGCCAGCAGGTGGACATCCCCTGAGGGGTCCCAGACTGCGAAAGGGCACAGGCCGGGTTGGAGGGGAGTCCCTCAGCCCAGCCTATGCCTTCTTGCAGCCTGGGACTCCTCGGGGAATGTCCACCTTAGGCCATGAAATTGGGCCTAAGCTGGCAGTCAGATATTCCTCTGTCAGCCCGGAAGCCCTCAGGGGATGTCCATTTGCCAGAAGGGAGCAGGCCTAAGCTGCAGTCAGACATCCTTAGCATTGCTGAGGAGGTGGGAGAGGCTACTGCCACCACCACTGTGCTGGCAGCTGGCAGCCTGACTTGTTGGCTGAGCAGAGCTACCCCTGTAGGAGCACACTGACCACCAGGGGGAAACTCCTGCATTGAGCATCTGCCCCATAGTGGTCAGTGTGTGTCATAGTGAGTGATCAGTCATTCCCAGTTGTTCTGCTGTTAGGGTCCATTTGCATATTACCCTTTTATTATATAGAATAGAGGCCTGGTGCATGGGTAGGGGCCAACTGGCTTTCCCTAAAGGCTGTCCTGGATGAGGGTGGAGTTCCCTCTGGAGTGCCTGTCCAGCCTGGGTTAGGGGCTGATGGCCGTTTTTAGGCTAGCCATGCACCCCAGTGACCCAAGCTCCCAGCCTCTTCTTTTTTTTTTTTCCAGCAAGTATCTAGGATTTATTTATCTTCTATAATTGAAACTTCATAGCCTTGATCAGAGCCCAGTGCCAGCCAGGGCAGGCAGGATGCTTGGCTTTCTCCATCACAGGGGACAACCCAAGCCTCCTGGTCACTCCAGCTCCCTGGCCGCTGCCATCTTTGTGATGGAGTCATGGAGTGATTGTTAATTTTCATATTACTCTTTTATTAGATAGGATTATTGATTTCAGAGAGGAAGGGAGAGTGAAAGAGATAGAAACATCAATGATTGATTGGCTGCCTCCTGCATGCCCCCCACTGGGGATTGAACCTGCAACCTGGACATGTGCCCTTGACTGGAATCAAACCCAGGACCCCTCAGTCCACACACTGATGCTCTATCCACTGAGCCAAACCAGTTAGGGCTGTTGATTACTCTTTGATGAGGCAGAAAGTCTTGCTTTGTGATATATGTGTTTCCTAAATTTAGTATAAAAAACTAATTATTTTAAAATAAAAACTTCAAGAGTTTTATCTCGCATATTGCAGTAAGATAAACTAGGAAGTGCAGTTTCTTTCTCTATGTACATTGGCTGTTTAGATAGAACATACTAGCTGATAATCATAGCCTCAGAGCTATAAGCCTTTCTACCTGTGACCAAATTTAAGCATAATCAGAGATTAAAGACCAAGACTCTTGATGTTGGTAACGTTAGAATGATATAGACAAGCTAAGAGCAAATATTGAGTCTTTCACATAATGGCATATTGTTAATAGTTGCACATCAAATGATCAGCCAGAGAGCGATCTTCTAAAGCCAGAACCTTAGAGAAGTCTGAGAGGCAGCAATAGAGACCACACTTTATACACTAAGATGCTCTGGATACTGCGGTTTTATACTTTGGTACTAAACTAGGACATTTGATTATTAGGAGGCTTAAGGGTCTTCGGAGTATAACGACTTCCAACCACATGATTGGGCAGATGGGTAGGGAGAAAATTGTAG
Organism: Murina feae; assembly: GCA_004026665.1. Lineage (NCBI taxonomy): Eukaryota > Metazoa > Chordata > Mammalia > Chiroptera > Vespertilionidae > Murina > Murina feae. The sequence goes on from PVJC01000014.1 coordinate 129,232, forward strand.
TGGTTTTCTTGCTCATACAACCAACCATTCATTTGTTTATGCATTTATTTATGCATTTCATCATTCATTATTAACTCACTATTATATCCATTCATTTCCTCAAAATATGAGATGAATATAGCATCATCCTTTCCTTAAGATGTTTACAGGATATTAGAAAAGTGAAGCTTGATTTTTGTGCGATTTCCCTGAAGTTTCAGTACCTCTAGCTAGAGCCAAGGTGCTTGTCCTATGAAGCCTTAGAAAGTATGATGCAGACAGCGATCTTTTAAATGGGAAAGATGTTACTAACACACAGTGAAGCGAAAATTCACATAATAGTAGATTTTTCTATCTGATTGAATTGAATTTTATTTTACTTTGCTCATCTGCATTTTTGACAATTAACATTTTTAAGCATTACTTTAATTTTTTTTTAAAAAAAGAAGGCATCTTTATTTAAGAGAAAGTCGTAATTTCATGCTTCGATACATACCTTATATTTTAAATGCACAAATAAATAGAAAGAAAATATCAACATTGTCATAAGGTTAAGGCATGTCACCCATAGAAAATAGCTGACTTTTATTTTTTATAACAAGCTTTACCAGCAATAGAAGAGTCCAGAAGATAGTGAATTCTTATTTTTAGTGAATTGACAAAAAATTAACTGTTAACCCTAAAATGTTATGCCTAGCAATATTATCTTTCAAAAATAAGCACAAAATAAAGACTATTTTACTTATACAAAAAGCTAAGATTGCTTTTTCCTACACACAGATCTTAATAACAGAATGAGTAAATATGTACTTCTGCTATAAAATAAACTATTAGAAAAGTTTAGGGAGAAAAACTAAACAGTGAAGAGAACAGAAATTGATTTGTTATTGGATAACCTAAGTCATTTATATTGATTGCTTTAATAAACCCTTGTTTTTAGGTTAATAAAAGTGAAATTGTGACTATAGACAATAAAATCAAGACAAATGAGATTTTTAATAAGTAACTAAATTGTGCTAAAATTATTGTAGTATTTTGGATAAAAATTTTAAACATGAATTGTTGTAGATAGATTTTTAAATATTATAGTCACTTAAATGTTTATAAATTAATCACTCATTAAATAAGTTAAAAGCCAACACATATAATCCAAATCATAGGAAAATTTATATGGCGAAGGTTGAAGAAAAATATTTTTAAAATTATTCAATCTACAATATGAAGAAGAAAAGGAAAAGGATGACAAAAAGCAAACAACATATGATGACATGTCAATGGCATGCACAATGAACAGTAAATACATAAACTCTTACATTAAAATATAGAGATTATCCGAATAGGTTAAAGAGATGAAATTATATGTTACTTGAAAGAAACCTCTGAAAGCAAGGCCATTGCAAGTCCAAAGATGAAGGAGAGAAAAGAGATACACAATGCAAATACTAACCAAAAAGAAGGTGGTAGCAATATCAATACAAAACAAAATAAAATTTAAAAGGAAAAAAGCCTTAATAGGTTAAGAAGACTGCGTGTTAATAATGAGTGATCCACCCAAAAGATCCAGCAACCATGAAGCTATTTACCTAACAGCATATCTAAGAATTTTGCAATAGAAGAAATATACCACAATTTCAAACACACAGTACAATGACTTTCATCCAGCCAGACTCATGGCCAGAGCTGGAAGGCCCCAAACCTGGGAACCAGCATGCAGCTCTTCAATCTATAGCTAGTACAGATCCTGGGGTTGGAAAGAAAGAAGATATTTTCAGCCTGATCCAATATAGGATAGGCATAAACTGAGACAGTGAAAAGAAGAAAGGGAACAGGGGAGGGAGAGGGGAGAAAAGGGGACATGAGTGATAAAAGTAGATGAAAACAAACTCCCATGAAGGGCTCTTAAAAATGCTGTTATAATCTCGTGCTAATGCTTCCTGCCATATAGGTGAATTTGTCCCTGCTGAAGAGAACAGCTGATGGCTGGGTGATGTCTGGCTGGGAAAAGCAGGAAATATTTAATCAGGACATGCTTGATACTGGTTACAATTCAGAAAATTCTTGACCTTACTAGATATTGATTTCCCTTTCCTCGCCCCTCTCCCCTTCTGAGCAGCACTGAGTTAACAGTGTCTTTGGCTCACAGGCTCTGAGGCAGTAGCCAAGGACAGCCATCTTTGGTGACACTCATGCAGAATGCATGACTGGCCTTCCTGCATTGACATTTAAGGCCCCTTCTAAAGCAGTACCGCCCAGAGCAATGTCAGAGTCCCTTCAAGTTGTCTTTATAACCAATCACATCATAGAAAAATAGACAACTCCGCTGGAAATGAAATCAATGCTGACCTGGAGCATGGACATGGAAATGGACTAGGAAGGTCAAGTTGACAAAGCCAGCAGGTGAGTTTGGTTTCTGGAGAACATAGGGTGGGTATCACGGTGTTTGGAGGACTCAGAATCTATGTTCATAAAAATAGCTCTTTCTTTACAACCACCTGGAGATGTCCAGGCATGCCATTATATGTCATGGTAAACGCCAAAAAGCATTCAAAAGATACCAGAGTAACATCACTCCAGAGAAGTGAGCCCAGAGACCACTCTAGTAAGGAAAAGAACTTTAGCAAATGCTTCACTTTACAGGTAAGGAAACAGAAGCTCAGAGGTTAAGTGACTTGTTCAAAAACCCTCCTGGTGGTTTGTCAATAGTAGACATAGGATTAGAACCCTTAGACCAAGGCTCTTTTCTAAATGACTGATGGAATCTCCTAACCAACGAGAGTGGCCAGTGGGGGGAAAGAAATCATTGTAATGCCTCTTGCTACTTTGCCTGATGTTCAGAAAGACAGCCAGGTAATGATCGGACTAGACACATTTGATGCCCACATTGTTCACATCCTTTCCTTGTGCACATGATGATGGAGGAAGGAGTGAGCACATGCTGGGGTTAAGTGCTCCATCTGAACATGATTCATTATGTCAATAAGGCAGTTGGCTAATGGTTGTAGTTTTTAAATGAAGTCTTCTGAACTTTACAAGCAGCTTCAGTGACTGATTCAAAAGACCCTTGATAGCATTTAAGAGTTAAGCCATACTTCAGAAGTTCTTAACGTTCAACCAGAAATATATCACAGGCATTGGGATGTTCGGATTCCGGGTTGGGTCCCTTGTGAATAGGAAAATGTTTAGCAAGGAAGCCCTTCGATGCTTATAGGCTTTGCATTCACTATTGAAATGCAAGCCAGACAGAGAGCCGAGTCAGCAAAATAATGATTACTGCAAATGGGTGTGCTAAGTTGGGTTGTTAGCAATTTATCCAAATTAAGAGTTGGGGCTTTATCATAATCACTTTAGAAGTATGCCATTCACAGCATCATTTATTTTCACATGTGATACTCATCCTAATTTCTAAGTTTACCATCATCCCCTTCCAAAATATAAACACATAGTCTACTCATAGCTCACTTAAAAGAGTTCCCTCAAGTTAGAAAGTAAATCTAAAATACGGTACACTTTTTTTTTTCTTTTAGGAAGCCCTCCAAATTGTATTTGGATCTTACAAATCTTTAGGCATTTTTCTCTTTCTCATTATTTTATTATTTTACATGCTGTCAGTTAACACACTCAAATAGGACAATTAAAGAAAGCTTAATAAAGGAACAATTAAAAGAGCGGGAATAAGGGAAACCTAAAGGTTTATGTAGTACTTAGGGGCAGGCAATGGGATCACTCACCACTCCTAAGCCTGAATAGGCAAAGAGAGGAAGCAGTGGGGAAACCCAGAGAGGCTGGCCATTGCTGGGAGGAGGCTGTCTCACAGGAATGGTGGGCTTCAGGAGAGAAACAGTCAATACACCAGCAGGAAGGGAGTTGAAGGAACAAATACCCACTCCACCTTTACATATCTTACCTGTGCTTCCCATTAGCCAAACATGACTGTAAGCCAGAGGATGAGGAATGGATTGAAGTAGTTCACCTATCGTACTTCTCTGCCCAGGCAGGTGAGGGGGTGGGAAGAGGCAGTGGGTCAGGGCAGGGGTGGGACGTGAGAGAGGTGAAACAGGAAACACACAGCACACAGATTCTGGTTTTGCTCTCTTTAGTTTGGGTTCTTCCATAAAGGAAATTGTGATCTCTAGGGGATATAAGATGCATAGGCAAAAAAACAGCAGAAAATATGCGACAGCATAATTAGGCCAATCGTAATACAGACGGTAAGTGCTAAAGAGGCTCAAAGAATAAGATCTAAAGGACTGAAGTTTCAGAACAAATTTTATGGAGGAAGGACCTTCACATAAGGTATGGCTTAGTTAAGTTAAGTGGGGGACGTGCCTTGTGGTGATTATAACTGGAGGCAAACTTTAACTTAAACAGAGGTCTGCACACAGGAGCTGTGGAAATGCTGCTAAGGGTGGAGTGTGAGCACTGGGCTGAGTAAAGAAAGGAGGTGGGTTTGATTGAGCTTTAAGTGGTAGCAGTTAAGTAGACACTGACAGTTACTTAGCAGTTGAATGACCTGAGGAGAAGCACGGTATTTAGGGACCATCCATCTAACCAATGGCTAAAAGTTAAGAAGATCAAATAAGGAGTTATAGTACCCAAAACTTTGTGCCCTTTTATTTTGGAAATTTTTTTAAAGTTTGAATTTTAAAAGCTAGTATGTATTGTTTCTGTAACTAGGAGAGAGAGTTTTAAAAAGGAAATGAACTATTAAAAGAAAAGTTGAGTGTTAAGAAACATATCTGTCTTACTTGAAAATAAAGTGAGGTAAAAGAAACAGTATATCTTAGCTTCTCTTTTACCCTAACTGCTTGGCTCCTCAAAACCATTTTTAATGCAAATCTAGTGACTTTCTTAAAAACAGATTTTTGGTGTTGTGCTCCCTCCTATCAGTCACCACGAACATGCTGGGAAAACCATAACATTCTTCAGCTACACCCTGCTACACACCGTTTCCACCAGAGCATCTGGAAACCAGTTTTACTTCCAGGAAATAAGCTATTAACCAAAAAAGGTAGAATAGCTCATATGCCTCCCAGAATGCACTATGACATGACTGAGATCACAAATGTAGCTGAAGGAAGGCTGTGCCATTTAGGGGAGTGTAGGTCAGCCTTTGCCTTAAACAAAGAAGTGTTCCTGAGGGAAATGGTGGCAGAGCCCAGCCAAGCAAAGTGGAAGAGGGAGACAACATCTCAAGCCAATGTGGATATGATAATGCTACAATGACATCAGAATATCACTAACATTTAGTAAGCGTTTACTCTCAGCCACACTCAGTACTGATAGCTTTAATTGCATACTTCATTTAATCTCCAATCCTTTGAGACAGGTATGATTATTATTCCCACTAAATTGATTAGAGAAATTGAGGCTTAAAGATTTTAAGGGCCATGATCAAAGTCATCACAGCTAGGAAATGACGGGGCCAGGGCAATATGGCTCAGTGATTCACATCACTACCCTGGGGTTAGTCTGTGTGGATTCCATCTTTGCTCTCCTACCTGTTTAAAGGCATGGTATTGGTCAGGCACTTCTACTACTTCCTAATTCTCAATCTAAGTCTCAGTCTTTTCATCTGCACAATGAGGATACTGATAATACCTGGTTTATTAGGCACTTATGAAATAATGCATGCAGTGGTAAGGTGTTCTCAGACAGCGTCTAAGTCATAAATGTGGAGTAGCAGGCACAATGGATTGTGGGGTTGCATGTATCAGAGAGCCAGATCCTGTTGCCGTTACATGTTCATATCATCTCCTAACTCCCCTTTGTCTAATTCAGTGTTTGCCAAACTTCTAAGAATGCAGCTTCTTTTCTGATAAGGAAGGGTATGCTGGCCACATCCCTGTGCCTGTTTCATTTGATAGATTATTTTCTGGAAAGTTATGTTAATAAGTCAGCATTTCAGTTGTATTCGTCTACTCATTTACCTTTATTAGCATGAATTGGCATCACTGAGTCAGAAACTGTCAAGGTTCCCTTTCCAAACCTGAAGGGGCAAGGTGAGACAATGGAAGTGGTTAATCCACCAAAGAAAACCTGCTTTGGGGAGTCCTGTTTGGAGAGCAGCAAGACTTTCCTCTAGGAGACCCCTTTCTTTTACTGTGAGACCCCTTCAACATCTAGGCTGTAACAAAGTCATAACAGCTAGTAAATGGCAGAGCCGGGTGGACAAAGAACACCTAATTCATCAAGATACTAAGAGAGTATGGAAGCCTAAGTCCTGTGTCAAAGCACCAATTTCTCTCCATATAGCAGTACCCAGCTGGCTCCTTTGGACACTCACCCCCTTTGGATGCCCAAGGTCAATGCCAAGCCCTGAGTCCCTTTCTCTCATCACTACTGAGTTCATTCAGAGAAGAGCTTGGGCAGCCCAGTGTTCAATAATTGGGACATCTGAGGATTCCAGTTCTCTGGCCTAATATCAAATATTAAAGCAGCCATTTTTCTCTTTTAAAGTTTCCTTGTTTGCAGCATCTCTCCTCTCTTCTGTCTTTGATTTATTCATTTTTGATTGTATAATACTAGCAATAAGTTCTGAACCCTATGCAGTAAAGAAATCTGAATTTTCTTCTTACTGATGCAAATAAAATCTTAGATGTCTGGATTCTGTGCCACACTGTGCTCTGTGGGGATCAGGAAACAAAGGGGTGAAGGACAGTGGTTACCTGGTGTCATAATAAGATGCAGATCAGCCGAAGAGCATCAACCCCATCAAATCCAGGGTCTGCTGCAGCCACACACCTTTCGTCAGGCATGGAATGGGCCGAGATGGATTTGGAGCTTTATTGAAAGATCATACAGGATGACTGCAAAATCCCATTACTTGTTGATTAAGTATTGATTGCCTCAGTATTAACAAGCCAGCTAATATGAAGTGACCTCTGAGGCCAGTGGTTTGGGGGAGGGGAAGACAATTTGCTAAAACAGGCAGGCAGATGAATAAGAGGGCTAGATTTGCTCTTGGCTTTTAGCTTCGGTTAAAATGTCACACTCGATAGTGCAGATCAATGCCCACTTTATTTCCTCACAGCCGTCTTATTACCATCATGAGGCTGCCTCCTTTGATGCTTTCTAATGACCCTCTGAACTCCCTGCTCAGCTCACCCTCTGCTTTCAACTAAAAGCAAAGTCCTCTGTGCCCCGTGCTGCTGATGGAGAGGCCATGGATATGAGGCTGGGCCAGGAGGACCAGCCAAGCCTTGCCCAGGGTCAGCAGTGCTACACTCATTGCTCTCCCCCCCCCCCCCCCCCCCCCCCCCCCGTCCTTTGCTTTCCTTTGAGTGGCTCCAACATCAAAGCTCATCTACTCTTTCCACAATTCCAATCATGTCGAGGTGGCAAAACAAGAAGCTCTGCTCAAAACTCTCCCCCAAGGCCACCACTGGGTCGAGGGCTGAGTGATTTCATTCTCTAGGAAGAAAACACTTGCCTACTATTGGAAACCTACGCCTCCCATCCAGAAATGGATGTCTTTGATAATCGCAAAACAAAACAAAACAAGACAAAACCAGAAAGTAAAACTCAAAAACATCAACATTCTCCCACACTTCAATCAAGTAAACTGTGATTTAAGGAAGCTCATGGCAGGCACCACGTCAAAGGAACATCAAGCAATCCTTGCCTATGAAAATCGTAGTTTAGTTTTCAATCTGTAAAGAGGAGCTTTTGTGAACATGCTCTGCTGTTTTAGGGAGGTGTTTGACTTCTGTGCTGCAAAATATTCGGATGACTACTTAGTCTAGCTTTCTCTGAGTATAAATATTTTATGTGCTGGCCAGCATAGGGATTTGTCAATGCCATCTTATTGGCCAGAGGTCTGACTCCAACTTTTTGCATCAGAAAAAAAGAAAAGAGTCAAGTGAAAAACTTTCTCCTTGGCAAACATACTCAATTGGTCTCTGAAATGAAAAGGTTTCCAGTACTTGATGGCTAGAGGGAGGAATGAGAGTACAGAGAGGAAACTTCAGACTTTCTAAGGCTGGTATTCAAAGCCAATACCGACCTGAAGATGAAAACCATAATAATTTCTCTGGGGCTTTAAGAAACTGCCTCAGTAAGTTTTGTTGCTACAAAATTCATAATTTAAAAGCTCTTCCCACCTATTCCAGCCTAAATTGGGTGAATAAAGATAATTTCTTCCTTTATTTAACTGTACCACTCTTTTTTCTCAGCGTCTTATCAGGGTTCCATTCAAAATCTTATACTTCAGAACCAATCAGTCTACCATGAGACCATCCCCTGTCTCCTTATCCCCTATTATTTTCTGTTCTTATACGACAATCTAAATCCCTCCCCCACTTTTCCGGTTTCTCAATTACAATCACTAAATATTCATTTAATGCAAACCATGTGTATATTTGCAGCATGGACTTGACATTCACGGGTTTGTTGAATGAATAAACTCATTGTTTTGAATTGGTTCTCATTGAATTTATGAACTTACTGCATGCTTCTCTAATGTATGGAGACCAATTTTCTTTACTCCACAAAAATTTAGAAATCATAATCAGAAACCTGGCTTGGATTTTTTCCTCAATATCATGACCTCCAGTGAATTTGAAAACCTCTATTATAATGAGCTCAATCGTGAAAGATGCTTTTGGAAGAAAACATAAAAATCTCAGAGAATAATATTCCATATTTTTATACTCATAAACCTCTGCATGGAATATTTTATTTAATATTTCTACATAACTATACCTGCCTCAGGGAATTCTTATATTTATCCAAAGTATATGAAAACACTAATTATAAGATGTATGTATCTCTGTGTTTATTGTCCCATTATTTATAATAGTCAAGATTTGTAAATAATCTAGGTATTCATTAATGGGTAACTGGATAAGAAGATGTGGCATCCATATATACAATGGAATACTACTCAGCCATAAAAAATGAAATATTATTATTTGCAACACCATGGATGGATCTTGAGGGCATTATGCTAAATAAAATGAGTCCAATTAGAAATGTTAAAAAAAAAACACCACACATGATTTTACTCATATGTAGAATATAAAACAAAGTAGTAAATGAACTAACTAAAAATAAATAAATAAACAAACTCAGAGAGGGACAATAGAATTTGGGTTACTAGAGGAGAAAGGTTTGGGGCAGAGTGAATTGGGGTCAAATATACGGTAACTAAAGGAAACTAAACTTTAGTGTGAGTATGCAATAGACTATACAGATATTGAATTATAATGTTGTAGACTTGAAGTTTATATAATATTATCAATCAATGTCACCCTAATATATTTTTAAAAGATTTTAATCTGAGACATAGCATAGGGGGAAAACAACTGGTCTTATCAAAAGTTAACATAAGGTCATGAAAATAGATACCTAGCAGAAGGTGAAGGAACGTGAGACTTAAATTTAAAATATTTTTACATTTCTGAGATTTTTGGTTTTTTAAAATAATTTTAAATCTTATTATGCTTTTATATCCCACTTCACTTTCCCCCAACCAATTCCAGTTATTGAAGATAGAATTCTGGACTGTACAAAGTTTAGAATATGATTTAGAATGGCAGTACTTATGGATTAGTAATTTCTTAGAAAGTTGAGTAGCTAAGAGATTCCAAAATATGCACAGACTTATCACAATAAGATTTATGTTTCAAACTATTTATATGGTGTTTTATTGTGATGGACTGAACTACAAAGATTCCTTTGTCTTTATCAATTCAGACCTAGGTTAACCTAGGCTGTGTGGCTTTTTAAGCTAAGCTTACATCTACACAGATTTCTAACTTTCTGAAGGGCAGGTGATATATATAGAAAAAAAAAGGCACAATGGCAAGATAATCTAGTCTTTAGCAAGTGATGATATAAAACATGCTTATGATCAAAGATTTATATATAGGAATAGGTATGGACATTATCTATCTATCTATCTATCTATCTATCTATCTATCTATCTATCTATCTATTGAGATAAAGAATAACAACTTTTGCAACCTATTCTCAGAAGTGATTCACCTACTTCTGCCAAATGCTATTGTGCACACAGACCAACCATCCTGAGAGCCATTCCCAAAGCTGCCTGCTATAGCCCTCAACTAGCTATGTCTGCAATGGATGAGGAAGTGCAGAGTGATGACTTATGTTGTTTGCTGACTGCCCTAGAGGTTAACATGGTTACTTGATGCAAAGTTTCTGTAACTTCATGCAAAAGTTTAATATTTATCTGTTCTATTAACCATCAATTTGGATAATACTTTCTCTTGAAAAACAATGTGACCTCTCTCTGATCATTTAGTTCAGAGACATTTTTTTCATTTCTTTAACAAATATGTATTGAATGATGATAACTTAACACAAACTACTTTACTAGACACTGTGAAAACATGCATAAGCAATGCATGACACCTGTACCAAGGACCTCCATCTAAAGGAAACCAAAACACCAGAATTATAGGGATGTAGAAATATAATACATCTAAATGCAAAGATGATTAAGACTCTAAAAATTATTAGGCATGAAATTCTATTCTCAGTGACTACCCAGACTCAACTGAACTGGTGTCTTGATTTCTGGCCTCTTCTCCTTAAATTGAGCATCAAACTAGTTAACTAGATTTACTCTGAAACCAAAGGTGACATCACAACCTTTCATGACTCTCATTACTGATAAGGCAAAAGCCAAACAAACCTTTTTTTCACAGTTCCTGAATGAGTTTGAGGTATTTCAATGTCCACAACATAGGAACAGTATTCTTGCATAAAAATGTCTTTATTTTTATTTGACTCTCAAAAAGTATAGTGACCAGTGCTTTGAATTACATTTTTAAATGTTGTTTTATGAAAGTCTTTCTTATCTACTTGTAAAACAAAACAAAAAAACACTGAGTCCTAACCCTCACTCCCTGCCCAATTCTCTTTTTCATGTGTTTTTGTGATTCTAAACACACCATCCTCATGCTTGGGGTGTGATCTTTCCTTCCCAAAGATCATCTCTTCTGTAAATATCCTCTGGTTTTTCTTAATATACTTTGTTCAGTTTAAAGAATATATATTTAAACTAGGGGCCCAGTGCACAAAATTCATGCACTGGGGGGGGAGGCATTCCTCAGCCCAGCCTGCCCCCTCTCACATATTGGGAGCTCTCAGGGGGTGTCCCTTTGGGGAGTGAGCCTAAGCCGCAGTCTGGCCCCCCTTTGTGGGAGGCAACCAGGCTAATCAGGGGAAGCCACCAGCCCCATCACCCCATTGCTGCAGCCACTGACAGTCACTGCAGCCACCAAAGTGTTTTCATCAACATGGACTCCAGTCCCTTCACAGTGAAGAAATGACAACTTTCTTTAGGCATTTTCAAGATGTGTCTTTCATAGGATATGACATTTCTTTCTTTCTTTCTTTTTTATCCTCACCTGAGGATATGTTTCCATTGATTTTTAGATAATGTGGAAGAGAAGGGAAAAACAGAGAGAAACATCAAAGTGAGAGGAACACTTTGATTGGTTGCTTCCTGCATATGCCCTGACCTGGGCCCTGGCCAGGGTGGAGCCTGCAACCTAGGTACATGCCCTTGGTCAGAACTGAACCCAGACCCTGCAGTCAGCAGACTGAGGCATTATGCACTAAGCCAAACTGGCTAGGGCAGGATGTGACATTTCTTAGCCTTCCAGCAGTGGACCTTCATTTTTTTTCTCCAGGAGTGTGATGGAAAAACCCTAGATTGCCTTTTTGGATTCTTATTACCGAAGTTACTAAGAATATTACCAGTGGCATACAGGGAGCTTAGCCAATGAGCGGTAAGAAAAGGTGTTTCCTCTGTAGTTCACTCGATCACCAGCTCCACCCCTGGCCCTCCAATCCAAGCTCCACCCCTTCCCATGCCCGTAATCTCTGGCCAAGGCTGAAGGTCTGGGCAGAAGACCTCCAAGACCCCCTGATCGCTGGCTTCACAGAGCTCAGGCCTCTGTAATCACCAGCTCTGATCCTGCCCTCTGTCATCACCAGCTCTGCCCTTGCCCAACTGGCATACTCTGTCCAAGACTGCAGGCTTGGGCAGGGGACCCCCAGACCCCTGCTTTGCCAGCTCCACTGGTGCCCAGACCCCTGTGGTGACAGGCTCCTGCCCTGCCCCTCCAATCACTGGCTCTGCAGAGCCCAGGCCCCTGCAATCTCCGGCCTTGCCCCTGCCCAGACCTGAGGCCTCTGGCCCAGCCTTATGCCTGGGTAGGGCACCCTCATACCCCCTCTGATCACCGGCTCCATCCTTGCCCATCCCTGAGGCCTCTGGTGAAGGCCTCTGGCCTAGGCAGGGGACCCCCAGCTCCCTCCCTCCGATTGCCTGTTCTGCCCCTTGGGCCTCCCACCTCCCCTGCCACCTGCCTGGCTAACAGGGCTGACTACTTCAGTGGCAGGGTTGAGCTGGACTGAGGCTGCCATCTTGTGACTATGGGGGTGGCCATCTTGTGGCTATGGGCGCCACCATCTTGTGGCCATGGGGGTGGCCATCTTTGTCAAGGAGTGACATCTAATTTGCATATTACTCTTTTATTAGATAGGATGTGGTTATGGGCACCTTCATCTTGTGTCCATGGGGGTGTCCATCTTGTGACTATGGGCCACCATTTTCTGTCCTTGGAGGTGGCCATCTTTGTAACACAGTGATGCCTAATCTGCATATCACTCTTTTATTAGATAGGATGTACTATTTTCTAGGTACTGTGCTAGTCACCAGAGATAGAAGATTGAATAAAAAATAATCCCAGTTCTAGGACTCAACTAGGGAAATATATATATAAACAGCTGATTATGATCCCATGTGATAATACAGATAATATAAAACACACAGACACATTATTGTTAGTACTAAGGGGGTAGTGTTCCTTTCAGGAAGGGTGGGGCATGAAGAAGGATGTTTAAATACAAGATATAATACAGGGTGAATAGTAGTTTAAAATTTAAGGTGGAATGTCATTTGAACCAGAGGGAAAAGTAGAAAAATGTGAAATTGTATGGTGTCCTGCACCTGTTCTCATAGCCTTTACCACATTTTACTTTTAGCCTTAATGTGATTATCTCTTCCCATGTGAAAGTGATCTCCATAGAATCAGGCCCTAGTTCTCATTATCTTGTCTCCACCAAGTAGGAACTCAATATGCTTTTGAATAAATGGTTTCATGAAGTTCTCTATAACCTTTCACCATACATGAATGGAAAAACAAATAATCACATTTATGATTTTTATGCTCCTCAGTAACAATCAGGTCTGTAATATAAGAAGACATACCTGAAATGACATTCAATAAGTCAAATGGGTCTCCTTTAACAGGTGTATCAGTGATGATAATGGTCTGTAATGGAGCATATATGTAGCAATAGTTCTGTTGGGATGGGTGGATTTTGGGTGTTTGGTAGTATGTTAAAACTGAAATCAGCATTCAGGATTCTTTTTTTTTAATTTAAAAACCACACTTTGTCACTGATATCAGCCCTCATGGACTGAGTGAGGCAGGTGGATAAAATACGTGAATGTCCCTTGGGAAGAAACAGGCTCCTGGGTGTGGTGCAGGAGCTAAGGAGATGGTTATAGAAGAAATCAAGGTGGACAGTGTTCTTTATTAATGATCTCACCTAAAGGGTCAGCACTTTGTGGCAATGGAATTCAGGATATGGTTATGCCAGAATGAGACTGATGGGGAATGTAGGGGGAGAAAAGTTGGGGTGTTTGCGATTGTAAGGTCAAAGAATATTATCTTTTAAAATACAACGTGGCTTTAAAGAATTAAACTAAAAACAGACAATACGAGAACAAGTTTTTGCATGGCATTCCCAAGAAGAAATAATACACTTGTTATGCATTACAGTCTGTGCTTAAAATGCTATTTCAGCATTCCGGGTATTAAAAAAAGAACCTTATGTGGTCTTGTGGTGAACGACTGTGAAGGATTATTTAAAGTAAACTGTAGGGAAATATAAAACAAACCCAGCTAATTTATCACAACAGTGAAGATGCATAAATAAGATGTTTATGAATAACAAGGACAGCTTACCTATTATTTCAAAAAATTCATTTTTAGTAGAAAATATGCCACATTTTATTTAAAGGAGAATGACCCTTATTTTTCCCCCACAGCTCTGTAGCCTCTGGTACAGCCTTACTTATTATTATGAATATAACATGATGACTGTTTGGGAAATGTTTTAATTATATTATGAGCCTCTGGGAATCTTGGCTTGAGGGATATATGCCTTCATATTCGAGACTAATATTGCCTTAAGCCTGGGAGCTCAAGAACTCAGCAAATGTGGTTCCCAAACAATTGCCAATCAAAGAGAAAATAGATGATGAGAGTGAAGGTATACTCTTATACTTTGTGATTCTTTCATTAATAACACCCAGCATTGTGTGGAAGAAAACCTCATTGTATCTCTCTAACCAAGTGGTTCAATGAGCAAAGATCCCACACAGCTTTTCATAACAGGCTATAGTGAGAGGCATGAATTTTTATCGGAGTCCTTGAGTTTTGCTTTGTAGTTCTGAAGTTTGCATGCCAGTTCATGTAACACTGACTGCCAGTTGTCCAATGACTGTTTTCCCCTTTCCTTCTGGTCACACAATTAGACTGCATTTCCCGGCCTCCCTTGTAGTTAGGTTGTGGCCATCGCCACAAATTAATCTCTGGAAACAGTCCTGGTCGATAAAAACCCCCTGAGTCTCACCCAGCCTGCTTCCCTACGTGGCAGTTGAATGTAGAGGTCTCCGAGAACCTAGAAGGTAGTGGACCCACAATGTAGAAGGAACCTGGTTCCTGGATGACTAAAGGCCGTCTTGTCACATTAACGTGAACACAAAGTCACCTTCTAAAGTCCCTTTGATGTGAGGTTGTTAGCTACAGTGGTTAGCCTACTCTCCCTAATTTGTCCAAATACAAAATATTTCCTGGGTTTTTTTACATGTGTCTGTTTCTTAACCAAATTTTAGTTGGCCCAATTCTTACACCTAATAAACAAGAGGAAATAAACTGGATGAAAAGAAATGTCTCCATTATTGAGAAAAATAAAAGAGGACGAGTAGCTAAATCATACAAACACCCTTCTAAAGAGTATAGTAAAAAAGAAAAAAATAAAGACTATATTAAGTAGAACCAAATTACAGATTCCTTCATCATGTTTGGAAAAAGATAGTTGAAGAAAGCAACAATTCAGATTGATTTAAAAAAAACCATTCTGATCTGATCAAACATACTTCAGGCATGAAAATGTGCCATCCCTGGCCTATGTCGGTGAGCAAGTCTCCTTGTGTCAAGCAAGAGATAACCAAACCTTTTTTCACCCCCTTCGGAAACTCTCGCCATCATGGAAACAAGTCCTGCTTCTTCGAACAGTTTCATTTATCCCGGTTGCACTATCCTGTAAACACAGGTAGGTTTGGGCTACTCGGAAACATTGAATCTTTTACAAATCTGAGATGCCAACACAGTCCAAGTGTCCTCCAAGTGAATTACGTAATGATGCAGAATAAGATGTGGCAGTCAAAAAGATGTTTGTTGAACACTCTCATTACTCACCTTCTACTGGAAAGGTCACATAAAATGAAAGTCCTACACCTTATCCCACACACATCCATTAAAAACCCATCAGATTAGGAGAGGAAGCCTTCACCAGTTAAAGAGGCTGCACATGAAAATTTATAAGAAGGACAGATTTCAATACATCATCTTCAAGAAGTGATACTCTCAGAGGTTTGCACCACTGCTCTTTTACAAAATCCTTGATTTGCTTTTGATATGCATTTTCACCCTTTCCAATGCAACCGGATCTCAGTACATATCACATTTTTAATGAGAAGACACAAGCAGGTGTTGATGTGTTATATATAACTGCAACAATTCCAACTACATTTGTCTAATGGGTATGAATATCACTTTTCAACAATGCACTAAAGAAAATGAAAAATAAAATAGAAACCTATTCCTATATTTGGCATCTAGAAAGGACATATTGAAATGATAGCTTTCATCTATTTTGGGAGATGATTGAAAATTAGCAATATTTAGAGATTGCTGAGAAGACACTAATGGGAATCAAGCCCACATTATTAATAATTTGCATATTACTCAATAACCCGTGTTTTCTCCTTGAAAGCATCTATAAGTATAAAATGTTTATTCCTTGATACACAGCACTGGTTGGCATTTCTGTTACTAATGTTCATGTTTTTTAAAGTGATAAGTCATTACCATAGGTGCTTTAAATGTTGTCCTTATCAAAACATCTATAATCAGAACATATGCACATTTAAACCATGGAAAGGTTGGTATGACTTTATGGTTATATGTTTGCTTAAAATTATCCAAAATTCTAACTTATACCATGCTGTTGGCTAAAGTTAAATAAACAACAAAATTATTTACTGAGTGTGTAACCTCTATAAATAAAATGTTTGGAAATATAGATAGAAGAGTTATGTAATGTGGGCCAGGCATTCAAAGAAATTACAGGTTTGAAAAATATGAGAAATTAACATGAGATTAATAACTAGTCAAATAACTAGGCAGCCTTTGCATTAATCAGTGTCATAGGTTTACTAACAATTTTTCATTGATAGCAAGTCTGGGCAGACCAAATAAAGTCCTTACTCATACAGAGATGAGCCCACACCAGGCAAGTCCACATATGAGGCAGTCAAAGGTGATAAAGAAAGGTAAGTCACTGCCTTCATGAAGTATGAGTGCTTGGAAATGGAGCCTAACCATAGGTTTTCTGACATATGCCCTTGAAGAAATTTTCTTCTATTCCTAGTTTGCTGACTGTATTATGAGTTAAAATTGAATTTTGATTAACACCTTTTATGCATCTGTTATGATTATCACACACATTTATAAATGATTTATACTAAATGACTCACCCCATTTATTCTAATGAAGGGTGATTTTGTATTGTTTAGTGAATGTTCACCTAAGCTTGCACTTTGGGAATAAAGCTCACTTGGCCACCATGTATATATATATTTCACATAATTGTTGGATTTGATCTGCTAATCTTTTGTTCAGATTTTGTATCTATGCTCTTGAAGGATATTTATCTTTATTTTTTCCCCCTATAACATATTTGTCTGGTTTTGGTGTCATAGTATATAATAATGGCTACATAAGTTGTGTTGGAAAATGTTGTCTTCTTCTCCAATATCTGAAAGAGTTTGTGTAGAATTAGCATGATTTCTTTTTTAAATAATTGACAATTCACCTCTGAAGCTATCTGGGCCTGGCATTTTTATACTGGGAACATTTTAAAATTACCAATTCCATTTGTTGAATACAACTATTGCTATTTATAATATCAGTTTATCCTAGTGTCAGTTCCGGTAGTTTCTCTCTTTCAGACAACTTATTTATTTCATGTATAAGTTATCAACTTTATTAATGGAATGTTTTCTATAATATTTTCTTAGTATGTACTTAGTACAGTTAGGGTACATCACCTCCTTCTTCCCTGATGTTGGATTTTGTCTTCCCCAATCTGGCTGGTGCAAACAAGAATGTCTTCCAGACCTGTGAACTCTGTGGTTTGCTCATCTTGCAGTAATACCCCAACATTTCTTCTTTGCTGAGCTTAATGGAGTTCCCCTGTGTTGTTTCCAACCAGAGACTCCTGAAGACCCTTCACAGATTCCTCGAGCTCTTTCTCTGGGTTGCTTGTCTGTACTGCTCTGCATCACAAATTCCAGCCACTTCATCTCCCTACATTCTAAGATCTGTCTCCTCAGACGAGTGATATGCCTGTTTCCCTCTTTGATTTCCCTCTGTTTCCTGTGGCCCATTACATGCCTTCAGGCTAAAAACCAGAGTAATTGTAGAGCTTACCTGGCTGGTTTCCCTTGTCTCAAGGGTCTGAGTTTTGCATGACTGTTGTCCAACATCTAAAAACAGTCATTTCAGAGATTTTGTCTGATTGACTCATTTTTTGTAGGCAGGGTAAATCTGATGACAGGTAATTTGCCATGACCAGAACATAGTGTATTATTACAGATGAAGGAAATTGAGGCTCAGATATTTATCTTTTCCAGTGTATATGACTAATAAGTATGAACAAACTCCTAGCTATACTTTTTCTACTATGGCATGCTGCCTCCCAACTTATTCAGCAGATATTTATGGAACATATAGATAGAATTATGATATATTAAAGAGAATGTCTCAAACCTAATTAATTGGAATAAAATAATATATTCACATGAAACAATATAAGACAATTGTGCAAACTGTGCTAGTGAAGTTTAAAGGAGATGGAAGACAATACGTTTTCCAAAGTTGGTTTAACAGAAGGAAAAAAGACTCCATGTAATAGAAGTACAAGTAAAACAGAGAGATAAAATATAATGCCTAGAAAATATCCAATTCAATAGTTGACATTGATGAGAACTTTCTGCTTTTAATATATTTTGAAGTCAAATATATGGTCTCATGGAGGCCAAAGTCATTTTTATCTTTTCATATTCTCTGTAACCCTCTGAAAAAGTCTATATGAGAATTATTTACTGTGTCCATTATAAGACAGAGATCCTAAAAGTTCATTTATTTTAATCAGATTAAAGCTTGTAATAGTCAGAAACCAAGCATATTTTAGCTTCTGTGGACAACCTGAAATGTTTGAAACCAACAGGTCCCTACAGAAAACAATTAAGAGCATCTAAAAATTTCAATGTAATTCAATTAGTTATTTAAGATTTGGTTTTCATAAGGACTTATTTCATAATTTAAGCTATCTATATATGAATAACCAAGACAGCAAAATAATACAGAAAGCTTGCCCATAAAATTTATTATCATTACATTGCTACAAGCAAGTACCATTCCCAATACATTGAAGAATTCCATGACTTTGAGGCTTTTAAATAAATGTTTGAATCTCATTATGAGGGGTTTCTGTGAAATACACAGAAATAGGAGCTTCCTGGCTATTTCCTAGGTCTGTTCCATATTTCCTGAATTTGCAGACATTCTGAGTGTTACACATAGACTTTTTCCCACCAACTCTCTAGCTGTTTCTAGGTGCTGGTAGTCATTTGATTGTAACTAAAAAAAGAGTGTAGTTTATTGACCTTCAGGGATACAGATACACAGAATTATTGATGCATTCCTAGAACACATCAGACTATTGCAATGAACACAAGATGAGAAAGAATTCCAAAGTGGATGCAAAGAGAGAACAAGCAAATAGTACATAGAAATGGTTCTGGGAGCAGATGCGTAGAGCATGCATTTGCCTCTAAGCTTAAATGTTTGAGAAACAATCTCTCACTGAATGATAATTTCTAAATTAAAGGTAGAGAAAAACACTGTTGAGGATCATTTCCATCCTGACCCACATGATAAGTGTGATGGCTTGTAGCTCATCACTATCACTTTTTCCTGAAAGTGTTAATGAAGCATCTTGATATGTAGAGAGAAAAACAGCCACTATCTTGCTTATGGCCTGAGATGGACAGTCGACAGTACACACAGAAATCACACGTGTCTTTGAGCGTCGATGACTAGAGCAGAATAAAAGTGGGTGCTGCATAAGCATTCATCAGGATTCTCCTGGTTGCAACCTCACTCAGACTTCCCTTAACATAAAGCGCATCTTTGGCTTAAGTCGTTGAAAGGTTCCGGGCCTCGGGGATCATCATAAGCACAATTTGGATGTTTCTCTCATTTCTGTCCATCAGGACTTGAGAACATGAATGGCCTCAAACTTGCTGCTATTCACCTTTGGGACCAGATTATTTTCCTGTGGAGAGCAGTTCTATCTATCATAGGATGCTTAGCGGCTTGCCTGGCTTCTGTCCCATAGGCACCAGTGATGCCTCCTGCTCAAGTTCCTACCACCACAAATAATATTGTTAACAGTCCCTTGGGAAAGTTGTCCCCAATTGAGAACTACCGGCCTAGAGATTAATAACAGGAATTGCAAAGACGTAAATTCTGACCCTATCACTTCTAGACACGTGACAATGAGCAAGTTACTTTACCTCTCTGTGCTTACATTTAGCCACAAGTCATGAATTAGTGCAAGCAGGGGGATATTTGCAATGCCTTTCTCTTTTTCATTTCTGTTATTTTTTTTTTTTTTTTGAGGAAAATAAAATCCACATATTTATTAAAGTCATGTTAAGCTGCTGCAACTGCTGGTGTTGCCTGGCCGGTTTGCCAATATCTGCTTGCTGCTGGTGGTGTGCAGGTCCTGGCTGTGGGCTCAGTCCCTGGTGTGTCCATGCCCCATTTTTGGCCAGCTCTTTTCACTGGCATGCAGTAAGCAGCTAGCTCAAATTCCCAACGTCTAGCCAAGAGCAGCATGGTTGTGGCCCTCATAAATTGGATGACAGAGCTGATTTCCTGTACCTTTTCATTTTCATTATGCCAAAGTGGCAGTCCTAATTGCAGGCTCCCAGCCTGCTCTGAAGGTAGGCTAACACTCTCACAAGGACTTCCCTATACCTTTCTAACATACCCGCCCTCTCCAAACCACAGCCCAAAGAGGCGCCACCAGACCCATGACATCTACCAGCTTTCCTTTTCCCACATTGCATTCAATTTTGTTCTTTTCACCATTCTCCCGGGGCAGAACAGGTAGGTTCTCTGACCTCAGCCAGCCCTGCCCCTTCTGCTTCCCTCTGGATTCCCTTAAAACCATTGTGGTCTGATTCTCTAAATGCAGCTTTCAATTTGATGCCTTGCTAAAGAGGACAAGAAGTCTCTATCTCCTGCCTCGGGAGGGATACCGCAGGGCCCATCTTGGAAGAAGAAAGGCTATAAGGGAAACACAATTTTAAAGGGAAAATTAAAATGAATGGGGATACCTGCAAACATGCTATTATGGAATGATCTCCAATCTTTTATCTGGTGGCACGAGGCTGGTCATACTCTCTTTGTCTTAGTCCCGACTGGCTCAGACACTCGGTAGAATGGAGCCTGTCCATGAAGTGCCTCCTTGCTCTGCGTGGTAGGGCTGGAGAAGCCACAGATGGCAAATGATTTGATGCAGCAGTGAAAACAATTCTGCAAAGTCTCTTAACTTGGTAGTTCTTAACTTTGTTTGCTACAGTCTTTGTCAGTTTTCCTAAAATTCAAGAACATGTACACAATATGCCCAAAAACCACATATGGCCTGTGGCACATGGTTAGATCCAAAAATATCAGTATTTCCAAGGTGAAAGAAGCAAAATGTGGCAGCTCAATGTTTTACATAAAACACAGAAGAAAGAACAAAGGAGTTTCTACTTCCTCGCAGCCTGAACCATGAAGAGTTCAGGCTGCAGCCAAAGAAATGAAGATTCTGATTATACAGTTGACCCTTGAACAACCAGAGGGCTAGGGGTGCCATGAAGTTCACATATAATACTTAACTCCCCTAAAACTTAACTTCTAATAGTCTGCTAATGACTGGAAGCCCTACTGATAACAATCAGTAGATTAACACATATTTTGTATGTTATATTTTAAAGGGAGAATTAAAATGAATGTTATGTTTTATATACTATATTCTACAAAGAGAATATTCATTAAGAGAATCAGAAGGAAGAGGAAGTACATGCAAAGTACTGTGCATATTTATTGGAAAAAAAAGCTGTGTATGTGTGGATGTGCACAGTTCAAATCCACATTGTTCAAGGGTCAGCTGTATATGTGCCAGGAACCTGTGCCCGGGCAGAGGTCGCTGTGACCCTAGGGCAGTAGAAGTAGTGTGGTGGCCTAGGAGGCCACAGGCACAGTGACAATTGCTCTCCTCTTGTGTGTCTTGGCCTGGCTCCCAGTTCTCTTTGGGACAAATTTCAACAAGCGCCATATGACAGATGAGGTTGGGCTTTATCCTTTGCCTGTTTTGAGCAAACAAGTCCAGCTGGTGTCACCTTCCTGTGTGTGGATGGTGGTGCCCTAGGAACACCATCAGCCTCTTGAGAGCTGCAACCACCTCCTGCTCCTCTGTAGAGAGATGCCTTTCAGTAAGTTTTGGATGAAAGAACTGTACCTGCAATGGCCAACCACCTCCATTTCTGCATAGCAGCTGAAGAGAGGTGCAATAAAGGGCAGGGAAATAGGCCACTCAGTGCCTCTCCATAGAAATTCTGCCCTAAATTATGAATGTCCCTTCCCTTGAAGGCTCCCCCAATCCCTTCTCTTGCAGTCACCTCCACATCATCTTCCCCCTTTTTCCCAGCAAACCACCTTCCCTGTCCTCTGTGCTTTGCCACACCAGGGGGGATGATGGACATGTGCTTTCAGACACTTACTTGTGTAGGTTTTTCAGGGGAGACTTTAAAACCTGGTGATACTTTTCCATACTTGGGCTGAGAGCATATTTTGAGGGAATCAAATGGTCCTGATATATCCATAGGTACTTCTCTTCACCATATACAAACCAGGAAATAGAGAAGGTAGACAGAAAATGACAAGTGGGGAAGGAAGGGGGGGAAATTAGAAAACAGTCAAGGCTAGAATTCAAGGTTGAGAAATACAAACATTATCAAAAACTGAAATAAGATAAAGTATTCTAACCCTTAAAATGACTAGCAGAAGGTGGAGGAGTATTACAGTTTATGAAAACACATAGAAATTCAGTACAATACCCAGGAGGAAGGATGGGGAGAGACAAAAAAAAAAAATCAAACACTATAATGCATCTTTTTTTTAAAAGAAAGAAAGAAAATTAGCATGATGCGATCAGAGAGAATAGATTAAGTTTGAAGACAGTGAGACTGAGCCTGAGTTACTAAGAGATCAAAATAATTTAAGAGAAAAATATCAGGTTCCTCCTACTATCCAACTTCCTGAATCTGTGACATCTCTTTTTCCATGTCTCAGACCTACTGCATCACCAACTGTCAGTGATTTGCCCCAAGAGGGTCAACATTGGGAATGGTCCTGGCCGCAACCTGAAGGTGTGTTTAAGAGATCAAAAAGTGCCTCTGGTCAGACTGGTTCTGATATTTCAGTAATGAGGTCAAGAGTACAGGCATCATAGATCTCAATATCAAAATATAGCCAGTTAAAAACAATTTAAAATAATATTTTCTATCCACCTTGGTGAATATATGTTTATAATAACCTGGAAATTCAGATTCCACATTAAAATTTTGGAGTCCTTGAAACTCTATGCTGGAACTTGGAGGTGCAGAGAAAGCTAGTCTTCAGTCCCCAAATCCTGGCAATAACATAACACCCACACTTCCCACATGGGCTTCATGCTACCACACTAGTGTGGACATCCCCATCTGCACCTCCAAACATTCTCCCATTTTCTTACTGCACACAGCCACCCCTTAGCAAGCACAGGAAGCTTAGTCTATCCACAAGAGGATGGAGCTGGTGGAAGTCTGCATTGGCCCTGGAAACAGGCTCAGGGTCTATGGAACATGGTCTAGAAGTGTGGACATAGTCTGTGCTCAGGCTCACTCCAAAGCCCTGCAAACTCTTCACCCAGTGGGGAGGAGGTCAGTCAGGGGAGGGTCAGGGAGGAAAGTCTGATAGCCCAGGCTTAAGGGCAACATTACCTCATAGTCATTAATTGGTGTTTACTGGGCACTAATCCGTGGAAGTCACCATGCTAGGCTGAAATAGCACGACTAGCAGTGCCAGGGGACACACTTCAGATGTTAATGGTTAGTATAGTTAAGTGGCTGAATAGAAAAGTAGGTAATCAATTCTCATACTTCACAAATCTCATCTCTTCTGAGGCTCCTCATCTCAATAATGGCTCTACCACATCAGCCCGATGACCACCAGAAACCTGGGATCACTTCAAATCTCTCTCATGCCCGGTCCCCATATTATGCTCCATCCATTCCGTTTCCCAAATATCTCTTCACCCAGATTGCTGAGTGCAACACCACCAGCTGACACATGGGCCATGGTTTGTGGAGTAATTGAGAGCCACGGAAGCTCAGAGGAGGAGCTGATCCTGGTGTGGGAAGGGGGACGGGAAGAACTAAAGCCCACATTAAGCCCCTTGTTAGAAACTTCTCACATGTTATCTTTGGCTGTGGTTGGCTCTTGAAGGAAAGATTCATGTTGCATAAGAGAGGTGACAAGGCCATTCTGAACCTGTATGATCTTGTCTTGTGCAGGAACCTACAAGAGGAAAAAAAAGAATCAAGCTTTCATTCCTTTATTTTTAGGGTAGTTCATCCCTAATATTAACCAGAACCACACTCTTCAATGGAAATACAGTAGTACCTATAATAACAAAAGCGTAATATGCTAATTAGACCAGATGACCTTCTGGAGGAAGCTGGGGCTGTGAGGAAAACCCAGGTCCTGGGTGCCAGAGGGAAGCTGGTGCTGACAGCCTGGGAAAGGAAGGCCTACTCTTGCACGAATTTTGTACATCAGGCCTCTAGTGTTTCCATAAAGGCTCAGAGAAGCTACTTTGCATTTCTGCTTTTGGACTGGTGCTCTCTCCTATTATGCCTCCAAAGCCTTCACTGACTGGCCTGTTGGATTGTCTTTGAGACTTTCACTTTCCAGGAACCTTTAAGAATCCCTTATACAGTGGTGCCTATAGCTCAGGAGAAGCAGCTCTGCACGAGCCCGGGGAGCAGGCTTCTTTGGCTGGACAGAGGTGTGAGAACCCAAGTGTGATGTCAACCTACCACGTGGACAATTTTAAGGCAGCCCCAATGTGTACTCAGCTGCCCAGCTCTAAATAGAAGTCTTGTGTTCAACATGGAAACTCGGCTGTTTTATAACCACCCGCCCAAACTTCAAAGCACTTGGCCCAGAGGAGCCAATGAAATCTAATATATATATATATTTTTATTTTTATTTTATGCTCCCCGTGTCCATGCAATTGGAATAAACTGTAAATTAGGTGTTACAGCACTGTGGTTTGGTTAGATGTGATGGTTTAGAAATGTAGCTTTAGTTTGTTATAAGATAATAGCTGCTTTGCTTTGTTGTGACAGTTGTAATAAAGTAAAGTTACTACAATGTAAAATGCGGTAACCAACCCAAACTACTGAAACAAAGCCACAAATCAGAGAACTTTATGTGGGGAAGCTCCAACCAGTTCCCACCTCTGAACAGGTAGCACAGGAGCCTGCCAGAGCCATCAGTACTATGTGGACCTAGGCATTTGCTATGGGTCAAATCATGTCCCCAAAAACTGTACGGGGTGAGTTTCTATTGGAACATAGAGAAATTCCACGCCTTTTACATCACATAGAGGGGAGACCCCACTGAGCCCAAGCTGGTATCCAGATGTGCCTGGGCTCGTGGAGGGCAATTAGGGAAAGGTTGACTTTTTTTTTTTTTTTTTTAAGAAACTGTAAGCAATGGGGCCAATGAAATGTGCCATGGAGTAGAGACATTTTCTATCTTGGCAGAGTCGGGGGAAGGGGACTCTCAAGTTCTGGGGACTGTAGGGCACATGACACCTGACAAAGTGGTAACTTTAGAAGCAGCAGGAGGGAGACGGGGACCTTCTCAGATCTTGGCTGCAGCTACAGCCGCAAAGCACCACCATCGGGGCTTTAAGTGGAGCCAACATCATCAAGAAAAGTAAGAGACTATCCATGAGCTCATGTGGAACAGCCCAGGAATGCCAGTAAATATTGACGGGGGCTGAAAGAGAGAGAGACACGTGCATGATCTTGCAGTGTGCTTAGCTCCCAAATGTTAGGCAGATGCCAGCAAACCCCTGCAAAATATTACTCTGAATGTGACCCTGTTTGTACCCAGAAGTCAGACCATTACTCTGAATGTGACCCTGTTTGTACCTGGAAGTCAGCAAGGCTAAGACAACATGAGTTACACATTGGAAACACTTTGGTTTGATATTCTTAGCTAATATTTATTGAGTATTTACTATGTGCTAGAGATTGTCTTATGCCCTTTTCATGTATTATTTAATTCTCCATAACCTTGTAAAATAACTCCCATTGCTTGCTCCACTTCCAGATGAAAGATTTGTGGCACATTAGTCCTCCTAAGTGGCCGGAGCTGGGAACTAAACTCAGACAGTCTGACTCCCCAGCTGTGCTTGTGACCATTGCATGATTCTCTCCATCGTCACCCTATTGTGCGAGCCAACTTTCCTATAGCATTCTGGACTAATGCCTCTCAGCCACTCCATGTGCCTGGGGTCTGACAGACCCACTAACACATCTGTACCATGAAATTCCTATAGATATATAATACCATGCAGAATAGACAGTGATGTGCACCTCTTGAAACTCTTGCACATCATAAGAAAATAATTTCCTGAGCTTACAGTATAGTCAAATGTATTTTAGTTTGGTGGGAAAAGACACATGTTCTAAGAAAGACTAGCCCCCAGAGAACAAGATGTTGTATTTTGTGTACAGTGACCCATTGTGAGGCCCCCAGTTCTCTGAGACTCAATTTGACTTCAGGCCAAATGGGCCTTCCCAAATGGGCTTGGCAATAACATCCGAATGTTCAGAGGCCTTGCATGTGAAAGGTATAGGCAACTAGATGTATGTATAAAATTCCCACGGCTGGAGGAGAGGGGGCAACTTTGTTTATAGACTTTCAGATTCTTTTGTTTCGTTTTTGTTGGTTAAAAAGCTGACAGACTATATTACAGCTAACATTCCCATATTGATTATACCATTTCTGAGCCTGGCCTCTCAGTGACAGGAGCAGCATAATTAGTTTTTTACTTGTTAAAATATTTGTAAATCATTTGTACTTTTATGGGGTACATAACCTGGCTGTTACCCTTCAAATACTCTTCTTGTAACTTGTTTAAACAAGAAATATCTCCTAGAGGAAAGTGTCACTGCTGTCCTTCAATGAGACTCTAAGGTAAGGACCTCTCTTGCTTGCGAAATACACAAGGGCATCCATGCCACCGTTACTTAGAATAGGTCTGCAAGAGGAGCGATCCAAATCAATGCAAGAACAGCCACCGCTGTTCAGGTACTCGGCGTACACCATGGGGAAGCAACTGGACCGGGGAAAATGTTGAATTTGGGACTTGGTTTATGTTTATTTATTTTAAGCTACTGGTAGCCACAATTGTCCATATCAGCCATTAAAAAGCACTGATCTGAAGTCCATTGTGAATAAAGTATTGATACCACTTATAATTGCACTAGAGGCCAGGTGCACAAAATTCATGCATGGTGGTGGTGGGGGGTGGCTGCAGCCCAGCCTGTACCCTCTCCAATCTGAGACCCCTCAGAGGATCTCTGGCTGCTGGTTTAGGCCCTATCCTTGCAGCACAACCCTCTTGCAATCCAGGACCTAACCGCTCCTAACCACTTGCCTGCCTGCCTGCCTGATGGCCCCTACCTTGCCCCCCCTGCTGGCCTGATCACCCCTACTTTGCCCCCTGATGGCCTGATCACCCCTACCTTGCCCCCCTGCTGGCCTGATCGCCCCTAACCACCTCTGCCTTGGACCCCAGCCTAAGCTGCAGTCTGGCCTCCCTCTGCTGGAGGTGATCTGGCCGATCAGGGGAAGGCACCACCCCCACCACCCTGCTGCTGCTGCTGCTGCTGCTGCTGCTGCTGCCATTGGTAGCCACCATGGCTGCCTGAGCCTTGGGCCAGCTCTTGCAGTGGCAGCCACCACCCGCAGGTTGCCTGAGCTCCAGGCAGCTGCTATAGCTTTGTCCGGAAGGACATCTGGAAGATTTCCACCCTAATTAGCATATTACCCTTTTATTAGTATAGGTCATTGCATGGTTATCTTAAAATATGCAACTCTAGCACAGGACTTCCTTTTTATTGTGCCCATTGAGGGTTGCTACCTCAACAACAGGCAGGGGACAAGGCTATGCAAATATTCCAAAGGAGCCACAATTACTTAAAAGTTTCCTGGAAATCCTCTTTTGGATGTGGATTGCCAGTCTCACAGCATAGCCTTCTGAAGAGTTTTAACGATCCTAACTCCTGTGTTTTTTTTGTTTGTATGTTCGTTTGTTTTCATTTAAAAATCAGAGTGAAGTTGATTATGATTAAAAGTCAAAGTCACTTGAATATAAATCTTATAAATGATTGCCTTAAAAACTGAGTATGTTGATATAACACACATAAAATAGCAAGACATAAGCGTCCAGAGAGAAGGATGTGTCTAATAATTTGTATCTGAGCAAAAGGCCCCTGGAAGAAATGCAGTGTCCCTGGAATAAGTATGTATCCTGAGAGTGAACCCTGTGTTTACAGGTGGCAGAAACCCACTCAGTCCAGCTTAAGTAAAATGATAAGAATGTACAGTAATTCACACAACCTCAGGGCAGGAAGTCAATGTGGGCCCCAGGAAGACCACAATCCTAAGTTAGTCTTAAGAAATGAAGAAACTTATTTGTCCTTCCTGAGACTACTAGATCCCACCAGAGCATTTCCTGGTGCCTGGTCTTCACCGCTGTAGGAGGGCTGACTACTTCCATAGGACCTCAACTCACAGGACAGGGCTCAGGGGGCTGGCTGAGCTAAGACTAACACACCTAACTTAGCAAAAAGGAGACTCTGCTGGGTTCCTTTAAACACCAGAATCTATTGTTTAAAGGAAAGACACATTTGGACCCAATTTCAAATGATTTGCATCTAGATGATGGCAACAGAGAAGCCAGTTCATTAATTTGTCTAATAAGTTAAGAAAGACTTTGCCTGCTAATCAGTTTCTAACTCACATTATTATTATTATTATTATTATTATTATTATTATTATGTAAAGGCCAAATTGTAGTCCTCTCAATAGAGAAGAAATGAATGATCATAAAAATTTGTTCATGCCACCCAGCCCCTTCAATCCTTTTTGCATCTCATGAAAATCAGTGTGTAGTGATCTGTATCAATTATTATTACAGCCACACCAAATGATTTTCCCTGTGTGAATAATAAAAACCTTACATTTACATGCATTTTATAGTATTCCAAAATGTTTTAATTTTTTTAATGCAATAATCCTACAAGACTGAGCAGTATTAGATTGAACCATATAAAATGGTCATTTTAATGGTCAAAAATGGCCAAATATTGGCAATTTCATATATTTCAACCTACTGTTAGTGTAACCAGTTAATGCATGAGTCAATTTATAGCTATGTTAATCAACAACTTGAACTTTCCTGGTCCTGACTGCTAGAGGTGGAATAGGATCCATGTCTTCTAGCCTTTAGCTCAGTGTCATTTCCATTGCAATATTATACATAAGAAAAGAGCATGCCCATAGTAATATAAACCAAATTTAAGCACGTTGTCTATGTTTATTTTGTGATAAATTCACTATATATGATGATAATGAGAAAAACTTCAAGAAATCTGCTTTAAATGTTCTTCATTAATTTTTTGCAATCGTTGCATTTTTTCCTAAATTAGCAAAGTGCAAAGAATCAAGTCATTTATGCTATGAAAAGATTACATATTTAGTTTTTCAAATTAATTGGTTATGAGTAAATTATTTTTTACCTCTGCTATTTAGGGTTCAGGGAGCTAAAGAAAAGAAAATTAGAAAATTATAATCATTTCAAAAATGATTACATTTTAGAAAGAATTTTTATGTTATTAAAAATTATTTCTTTACATGTCTTAGTTTTCTTTTTTAAAGAAGTTTATTCTGAGAAAGATAAAAGCATATCTTTGTTTTCTGATATAGATGTCCTAAATAATACTTGAATTAGAATTCACATCAATAACCCAATCCCTCTTTGTCTGTGCTAATGTTTCTTTAAAATACTGACGTGTTGCAAATGAGTAAATCATATATGACTTGTTAGCTTTTTTTTTTAATGCTACAGGGGATTCCAGAATATTATTGTATATGTAATATTTCCCAAGATTTAGCAAATGACTATCAAACATGGAAATACAGTTTAACAGCTTAAACTAAAAGAAATGTACATCATTAGTTTAAATTCAATTAGCTGGCTGCATCCTAGCAAATGGCACTAGCTAAGTGCTTCGAGTGTGTGGTGTGGGAATTCCGTTGGTCCAGCGAGCCCCTGATTTCTGTGAGCAGCTCACAGTTGTTTTGTTGCCCTCGAAGATAGATCCCTTCTCCCCACGCTGCACTCACAGCTTCTCAGGGCACAGGGAAGATGGCACCAATTTGTTTACCCATGAATGCTTTTGTGAGAGGAGAGAGCCTCTGTGCTTCAACATTTCCCCCTGGACAGAAACTTGGGCGGGGGGAGGAGGGTACGTCTGTGTCATTTTACTGTTTTTATCCTTCTGGCTCTTTGAGAGGATCTTCTTTTACCTTCTAAGCTTAAAACCTAACAAAAAAAAGAGGTTTTTTTCCACACTATTACTCATTGTTATTTCCAGACACAAATGGGTTATCAAAAAAATTCAGGATTTTTTTTTTTTTTGATGGAAAGACAATTCCAGAAATGTCATCTGGTTGCATGTATATATATATATATTTGGATGCTTGGTGGATTCTGTCAGCAGAGGCTCTGTGGGAAAGAATCAGAAAGAACAATCTCGATATATATGGTCTTCTACACTGAGATTCCCCCACCACATATACCCACACACTAATTTTACATTTTTGGTCTATGACTATACAAGGTAGTCCATGTTAAGTGAAGACAAAACATACTATCTAATAAAGAAGGAATATGCTAATTGAACCTCATGTTGTCACAAAGATGGTGGCGCCACAGCCAATAAGGATGGAATATACTAATTGACTGTCACACCCTCAAAGATGGTGGCACTCAGTCCCTTCAGCCCTGCTGGGGCCTTGCCACGCACCTGCCTCCAGAGTTCCCCAGTACCCTCAGCCGCATAGCTGCCCAGGGCCATCCCAAGGCAAGCCTCAGATAGTGGCTGCCCAGCAACCCAGAGCCAGCCAAGGCTCAGGTAACCAGGGCCAGCTGAGGCTTGAGCTGTTGGCAGTGGCAGCAGCAGAGGTGTGATGAGGCATCACCTTCACCAATTACCAGGTTGCTTCCCACCACTGAGGGCTCCCAGACTGTGAGAAGGGGCAGGCCAGGCTGAGGGACCCCCCCCTCCAGCACATGAATTTTCATGCACCAGCCTCTAGTCTATTATAATAATCCTGTATTAACATATATTCTTGGTATGATACTCTTCATTGATTATCATTTTTATGGTGTATGATTCAATTTTGTCATTCAATTAAGTCACTGCTTAACCTTTTTCCATAAATGAAAAAATGAAATATAAAAAGCCAAATAAAATAGCTGTGTTAGTGGCAGTTGATGCATAATAGTAATAGTCTGAAGCTACCAGAACCCAAAAATTCAATGACTTAAAACATGAATTGCTTATTACTTGTCATAAGTTTATGAATCAGCTGGGTAGTTCTGATCTCTGTTGTGCTTACTCTAACCAGCTGTGGATGGGGTAGTCAAGTCTCTGGTCATGACTGGAGTCCCTCCCCTGTTTAGGGCTCATATGGGGGCTGGCTGATCTGGCCTCACTGTTTTTTTCTGATATTTGGCTTATTCTTAACTGGGACAACAGAGATGACTGGTCCATTATCTTGTTATACGGCACTAGAGGCCCAGTGCACAAAAATTTGTGCACTCGGGGAGTCTCTCAGCCCGGCCTGTGCCCTCTAGCAATCTGGGACCCTTTGGGAGATGTCCACTGGCTGGCTTAGGCCTGCTCCCTGGGGGATCAGGACTAAGCTGGCTGCCAGACATCCCTCTGGCAGTCCAGGGACCCTCCGGGGATGTCCACTTGCCAGCGGGAGCAGGCCTAAGCTGCAGTCAGACATCCTTAACTCTGCTGAGGAGGCGGGAGAGGCTCCCGCCACCACTGCTGTGCTGGCAGCTGGCAACCTGGCTTGTGGCTGAGCAGAGCTCCCCCTGTGGGAGCGCACTGACCATCAGGGGCAGCTCCTGCATTGAGCATCTGCCCCCTGGTGGTCAGTGTGTGTCATAGTGACCAGGCATTCCCAGTGGTTCTGCTGTTAGGGTCAATTTGCATATTACCCTTTTATTATATAGGATACTCACTCAAGTTTAGTCAGATGGTGATGACAGGGCTCCAAAGGAATGAGTGAGAAGGTTCAAGGCCTCTTGATGTTGAGCTTCAGATCTGGCATGCTGTCACCTCCACCAATTGCATTAGCAGAAGCCACTCACAGCCTTCCATCAGATTCCAGGATAGATGAAAGTGACTTCCCCTTTCCATGGGTGGAGCCACAGAGTCACCTAGCAAATGACAGGGAGCCAGGGAGGTGTGAACATTTGTGGCCATTGTTAAATGTATCCTATCACAGTAGCTATTAGAGTATTTTCAAACTGAGCTGCACAAAACATTGGTCCCATTGTTGGTCTGCAAAACAACACAGATGCAAACACATATAAAAGGGAGAAGGGTGAGTTCCCACATACAGTGAGAAAATTGCATTTATTGGATCCCTCTCTGCAGTGGCTAGAGATGATCCAGCAGGAACAGTGACTCTAACTTTCTTAGCAGGAGCAGCTACAACTCCTTATGGGTTCCAGGCTCTTTCTCCTCTCTCAGCAGCAGCAATTGACCTGAGACTCAGTTTCCCAAAGGCCCCTCACGTCTCCAAATACAAGACAAGTGGAATTTCCAGCAATCCCCCAAATGGCTGGTGTCCAACAAGTGCAGGCTGCTCAATGCCTGAGCCCAGGTCTCCTCATTGAAGACGGTTCTCCTGCTTATGTCACACAAAGGGAGAGCAATAGGGTGGCAGAGTCCTTTATGGGAATACAGCCCTGCAGTGTCTCCAGCTGTGCTCTGCCCCAGCACACCTCCCTCACATCTCCACAGGACTCTGAGAGAGCTGGGCTTGTGCACCTGCTGAGACCCGGCACCAAATGACATTTGCTGGTGTTTGCACACAGGCCATTACACGAGAGGGTCAAAAAAAAAATCAAGGTTCTTTGATTCTTTACTATAGAACCTAGTGCTTTTGGTGATTGACTCTCTTATAGACAGAATATACAGTTTCCCCAGCTTGGTAGGTTAAGGACCCTTTTTTCAAGGAACATCTTGCAGATTTGATATGTTAGAGAATGCACATTGGCAAGTGATGTCTCATTTAAAAGCTCTAGGTCAGTAAAATACATCAAAAATGCAGATTCCTAAAAATGCTAATTGTTTACTTTATCACATATGCTTCTACTTTCAATCCTTTCTGAGGAGTTTCTGATAGCCAAAATAAGCAACTAAACAGCAGCAACTGAAAAAAAGGTAGAAGTCAAAAAAAAAAAGAAGAAAAAAAAGAAAGAAAAAAGACAAGACCAAGAAAGAAAACAGTTAAAACTGTCTGTAAAATAGCCCAGTGCCTATTACATATTAGTTGCTCCACAGAAAGTGCACTGAAACAGAATCTGAATGCAAAGTTTAATGTGAATGAGTACACAATGAATGTAATATTTATGCTTCGTTCAACAAATCATAGTTATGCCTCTGCTATATATCGGTTGTGTAGGTTACTGGGGACATACAAGGTCCTTAAGAGGCTTACAGTCTAGGGCAGGACTGATCAAGGTGGGGCTCGCCACCTGTTTGGGCCAATACCGTTTATCAGAATTCCCCTGAGCTCCTTTGTTTACGCATTGCCTCTGGCTGCTGTCCTGCTCAGAGGCAGAACTGTGTGCTGAGACGTATGACTGACACAGATTACAATATTTACTGCGTGGTCCTTTACAGGAAATATTTGCTCACAGAATCCAGGTCCTTCTTTAACTGCTTCAGCTCTGTATTATTTCTCTTAGCTAATGCATTTTTTTCCTTATGGACGCAATGACTTCTATAGAAATGACTCTGTAATCTCTATTCCCAGTCATAGACATGGGCAATCTTTCTAGAATTTCTCAATTCATCCTATGAAAGCAATCACCTGCTTGCTGTGCTTACTGTCCATGTTGGTCTTCAGTCTAGGTCAGGAGTGACACATAGGTTAAAGGTGAACAAGAAAGATGACCGTTCAAATGTGAGGTGCATATGGAACACTTCAGTATTGCTCTATTAATATCTTGTTTTACTTCGGACATTCTCAAGATGCTTATTATAAGTAACGCTTTTACTCTAATATGCCAGGGAAATTACTAACAATCACTGGTATCATTGCTTTCAGTTGTGAGAGCAGACACAAGAGAGTTAAGGGATCTGCAAAAGGGTTGATTCCCTGACAGTGAAAGTTACTCCTAAGGTTGAGCAACAGGGCTGCTCCTTTATTCCATCCCATGCAAAAGCTGGACTTCCATTAAACTGGACTTCCTCGAATCTCCTTCTCCAGGTCTTCCTTTCAATTTAGCTACCCCATCCCCAAATGGTGCATGTACTCACCACTATTATTATTCATGATGGTGCAAGGGTTGATGTTATTTTTTCCCCCCAAGAATTCCCCACGAGGTTATTACTGCCTACGTGCTGCCTTAAGCCTCTGATGTGGTTCCTTTCTTGCTTCCAATGTTGGGGTTGCTTCTGTCTCTATGGGAAGGTGACAGTGTAGGTGCAATAAGCTCCGGATGAGCGGAAAGTCACTAATGCTGCCCTTTTGCTTGAACAAAAGCACTTCCCAAAGGAAAGAGGAGACTCCCCCTTCCTAGTTCTAAAAAGCAAATTTTCAGGAATTGTAGAGATGCTAGAAGTCTAAGAGATTTTCATAAAAGAAACAGCAGCAAGACGATTTTTCTCTCAGGACTGCTGGAGCTCAGCTGCTATATAGCTCTGCAACTCTGCTCACTCACTCTGTCCTCCATGTATTGTATTTCAATAAAAACTTAATAAACAGAATATTAAAGATTTGAAGAATTATACAAAGTATTCAATTTCTAACCCTGCCATTTATTTTATTTTTATGAGATATCAAGACCAGTTTAATAAGTATAATAAACATAAACTCTGGCATTTATAACACTATTCACCAGATTAATACCAAATAATATTTTCTAGAAGTGCCATTTTAATAGGAATAAATGGATAAACAGATATGCCTTAGACTTACTCTACCAAGATTTCAGGAGCTTCAATTTTTGAAAGCAAATTAACAGCAAAAATCAATATTTTCTCCATTAATTTTGTATTCCCTGGAAGAGTTTTACTAGTAAAAGATAGCAAAAGACAGGCTGGTATTGGGCCAGCCAATGCTGCTTTTGATCCATATTAAAAAGAGTTCCCATATTTTAGTGTTAACTGATGACCATGGACTTCCTAATATAGATGTCTTAACAAAATCTCTTGCATATTCACATGAACACAGTTGACAGTGGATATTATCAGATTTATCTGGGGCAGGGGACAGGATGATGTATTTTATTATTAATATTTTCTAATGTGTGATCTCCCACTGCCCTCTTTCTTTCTATCTCTTGGTTAAGGTGTTCCAAGATGCTGATGACTTCAAAGAAGACCCAGGGTCATAAAAAAGAATATTCAGAGAAATGGATCCTTGTCAGACCTTAAAGGAAAAGAGCTGAGTATTTAGGAATCTGAACCACTTTAAGATAAAGGCAACATGTCACACTGCAGAGACTGTGCAGTTCAATATCTTGTAACACGGCATCCTATGTAATAAAAGAGAAACATGCAAATTAGCCATCCCTTTGCTATGCTCAAGCCATGCCCACGAGCCAAAAGGAGTGATATGCAAATTAACCCAACAAAGATGGTGGCAGCCATGGAGCTGGAGGCTTGGGTTAGCCAAGCTTCCTGCCTGCCCTGGCCTCCGCTGAAGGAGTGGCTGGGGGCCTGGGTCGCTGGGAGCAACTACTCAGCTGAGAGCGGGGCACCAGGCCGCTGGGAACTTTCAGCGGCGGGCACAAGGCAGCCAGGAACAGGGAGGGAAGTTCTGCCACATCGCCATGGTGACATGGCAGAAGTTTCCACCCCATAGCCACTTGCTCATTGGCTTACTTACTCATTCATTCACTCATTCACTTACTCACTCATTTATTTATTCACCCACTCACTCACTCACTCACTCACTCAGCAAACACTTCCAGGTCCCTGGCACCAGGCAAGGCACTGAAGGCGAAATAGAATAAGACAGAGCTATGTCTTCAAGATGTTAGTAATTCATTTGGGCAAAGCAGGCACATGAACAAAGCAGTTGTACACACAGACACACATACTGGGTTCAGTAAGGGCTGTATCTAATGCCGACTTAATTCTCTTGATAAAGTGGGGCCTCAGGAGCCAGGCCACCTGGAGCCTGTAGGCCTATGCCTGGGCCCGGAGCAACCAGAGTCCCAGAACATGACAGAGGGTGCAGGTTGGGCTGAGGGATCTGCCCCCTCCCATGCACGAATTTTGTGCACCGGGCCCATAGTCTAAGTCTGAAACAATAACCAAATAACAAAAACATTGCCAATGAAAGATCTCCAAGCCATAGTTATATATTATATTTACACATAGAGTTGCAAGAATATATAACTTTGACTAATATTAAATAGTGGTGAGAGTATGTGGAAATGGGTATTCTTCTACACTACTGGTGGGCTGTTAGAACTGTTACAAGAACTTTGGAAATAAATTTTCCAGTATTGGCCACAGTTGTATATATACATAGTGTGTAGCACAGCAAATCCATATTTCACCAACTAACTTAGAGACATTTTTTAGACATGAGTACAAAGAGTCATATGCATGGACATTTATTGTGGAATTAACTGTGATGGCTGAAATTTGAATCAACCTAAGTGTCAAGCAAGCAAACAGCTATAGACTTTGATGGGATGTGCTGCAACAATTATGGTCTCTATGTATTCCATAATTTTAAATGGAAACATATATATTTGTTCTTCAGTAAAAACATCAAGTGGCAAAGAACCAAGATAGCGGCATAAGGTATATACCTGAATACGTTGCCCCCCACAACCACATTAAAACTACAACTAAAAGCTAAACAGCCATCTTCCGGAACCAGGGAAAAGCTGATGGAGTGGAAGTTCTACAACTAGAAGGAAAGAAAAAGAGTGCATTGAGACTGGGTAAAAGGTGTGGAGGTGCCAAGAACAGAGAGGTACGGAGGCATGCAAAATGGTGGCAGTGGCGGCACCTGGGTACGCAATTTGTTTCAATCAGTAGGGGGATACAAGCTCAAGGACTGCACTGAATTCATTTCAGGCTGTCTGGCATCGGGTTGGAAAGCAAGGGTAGCTTTCTCACAGAGCTGCTTGCAGCAATCACTGCGACTGTGGGGGCATGGAACTCTAATACTAGGGAATCAAGGGTGCGGAGATGCCAAAATCTGGAGATGCCAAAATGCAGAGATGGCTGAGGGACAGCCATCCCTGTTTGCTCTGCCCTGGTGATTTTCTGAGACCCCACCCCACCCAATTTACAACCTCACCCAATTTACAACCTCACCCACAGTGATGCAAATGAATCACCTGTCTGCCTGCAGCCTAACCTAACAAACTGCAGCTGGGTCAGAGAGCTCCAAAAGTTCCAAACCCCAAACAAATAGGAGAAATCTGTAGATCTCGGGGTAGCTCCTGCTGGGTGGACTTGCACAGCAGCTGACTTTGCACCTCCTTGGAGATCCAGAAGCCAGTGTACCCAGTGGCCAGATACCAGATTTCAACTCCTCACATCCATATGGGACACACTCAAGAGGCAGACTCAGTGAGCACCAAAGCCTCACTGAAGCAAGTCCTGTCCCATAAGGGTGTCTCCTGCACAACAGCTCTTCCACTATAGACACAGCGGTTCCTTACAATCAATTGTCCTGGAGGTCATTTCCTCCCAGTGACACCAACAGCAATCAAGGCTTAACTAATAAGACAACAAGACTGTGCACCCAGCCTACAAAGGCATACACCAAGAGTGTCCACCCTAGGTGATTGGGGAAGCTGAGCCACTGGGCCCACGAGGACACCTACCACACCAAGCCACTCTATCAACACAGGGAAGCAACCAAAATGCAGACACAAAGAAATAGGCCACAAATGAAAGAAAAGAAGGAAAGCAAACTACTAGATATAGAGTTCAAAACCACAGTTATAAGACTACTCAAGAATCTTCCATGAACCTTTAAGGAACTTAGTGAGACCTTCAAGGATCTTAATGAGAATACCAAAGAAATGGAAAAGGACCAGCTGGAAATTAAGCATACACTGACTAAATAAAGAATAACATACAGATATCCAATAGCAGACTAGAGGATCCCAAGAATCAAGTCAAAGATTTGAAATATGAGGAAACAAAAAACACCCATCCTGAAAAGCAAAAAGAAAAAAGAATCCAAAAATATGAAGATAGTGTAAGGGAGCCTCTGGGACAACTTCAAACGTACCAACTTTCAAATTATAGGGTGCCAGAAGAAGAGAGAAAGCAAGATATTGAAAGCCTATTTGAAGAAATAATGACAAACTTCCCCTACCTGGTGAAAGAAATAGACTTACAAGTTCAGGAAGCACAGAGAATCCCAAACAAAAGGAATCCAAAGAGGACCACATCAAGACACATTATAATTAAAATGACAAGGGCAAAAGACAAAGAGAGAATCTTAAAAGCAGCAAGAGAAAAACAATTACCTACAAGGGAGTATCCATATGACTGTCAACTGATTTTTCAACAGAAACCATGCAGGCCAGAAGGGACTGGCAAGAAATATTCAAGGTAATGAATAGCAAGGACCTACAACCAAGATTACTCTACCCAGCAAAGCTATCATGTAAAATTGATGGTCAGATAAAGAGCTTCACAGACAAGAAAAATCTAAAGGAGTTCATCACCACCAAACCAGGATTATATGAAATACAGAAGGGCATTCTTTAAGAAGAGGAAGAAGAAAAAGGTAAAGATAAAAATTATGAACAGCACAGTGACAACAAATACATATCTATCAACAAGTGAATCTAACAATTAAGTCAATAAAAAATCTGATGAACAAAATAAATTGGTGAATATAATAGAAGCAGGGGCATAGAAAGGGAAGGACTGACAATTCTTTGGGGGAAGGGGTATGAGGGGTGTGTGAAAAGACTGGACAAAAATCTTACATCTATGGATGAGGACAGTGTCAGGGTAAGGGCATGAGGTGGGGTGGGTACCAGGTGGAGGGGAGCTATTGGGGTAAAAAAGAGGAACATCTGTAATAATCTGAACAATAAAGATTTATTAAAACAAACAAACAAAAAAAACCCCATCAAGTTGCATGGCATCCATTTAGTATACAAGCACAACTTCACACACCAAGCCATATTCTCTCTTTGGTACTACTATTTATATACTTATATAAATACTAGCAAGTGTCTCACTAAACTGATAACAGCATCTCTTCCTCTGAGAAGAGGGGAAAGAAACTAAGACTCTTCAAAAGGAGAATGTATGCAATATTTCCTCTGAAATACTGATATATGGCTAAATGTCCAGTCAGAGTGTGGTGATGAGAAAAATTAATATTTATTAGCACCTGTTATGTGGTAGGTATTCTGTAAATTAAGATATCCTATTGTGCAGGCAGTATCCAATGACCCCAAGAACCCCAACCCTTGTTGCACACAATAAACACTAACTTAGATATTGCTGAGATCAGATTTTTCAGATGTAATTAAGGCCCCAAATCAATTAATTTTAATACAGGGAGACTAGGTATCTCTGAAGTAGTCACATGAACCCTTTTGCAGAAAGCTTCTCTGATCACAGAAAAGGAAGCCAGAGATTTAAAACACATGAAGGAAGTAATGCACAAGAGGCAGCCAATCAATGGTTCTTTCTCATCATTGATTTTTTATCTCTCTCTCCCCCTCTCCCTTCCTCTCTCTCTAAAATAATAAAAACATTTTTTTGAAAAATAAGAAAGTAATGCCCTGTTGCTGACTTGAAGGTGGAAGGGGCAACCTGGCGAGGAATGCACTTGCCTCCAGGAGCTAAGAGAAGCTATCAGGGAAAATGGGATCCCAGTCCTACAAGCTCAAGGAAATTAATAAGTGAGGTTGCAGGAGGACCCTGCGCCCCAGATGAGAACAGACACCTTGATTTCAACTTGATGAGAGCCTTTGCAAAGAACCATGTAAAGCTCAGGTTTCTGGCCAACAGATAATAAAATGTGTGTTGTATTAAGCAGCTATGTTTGTGGTCCTTTGTAATGCAGCAATGTAAACAAAAGCTATATCATGCTGTAGTAGCAACTCCTATATCTCAGAGAGTTAACAGAATGCAGTTACCTCTTTCTACAGCTGTATGTCTCCTGTGAATGTCCAGGGATTGGGTGGGATATGTTTCCCAGAATTTTTCAGCAATGCACTTAATAGAACACTAGAGGCCTGGTGCACAAAATCGTGCACAGGTGTGTGTGTGGAGGGTACCAACAGCCCAGCCTGCACCATCTCCAATCCAGGACCACTGAATCTGTGACATAATCTGGGACCACTAGCTCCTAACTGCTCACCTGCCTGCCTGCCTGATCACCCTTAACTGCTCCCCGCCCCGCCAGCCTGATCACCCTAACCATGTCTACCTGCTGGCCTGATCACCCCCAACTGCCCCCCCCTGCTGGCCTGGTTGCCCCCAACTGTCC
Source organism: Murina feae (assembly GCA_004026665.1). Lineage (NCBI taxonomy): Eukaryota > Metazoa > Chordata > Mammalia > Chiroptera > Vespertilionidae > Murina > Murina feae. The sequence goes on from PVJC01000014.1 coordinate 169,599, forward strand.
CCCCCCTGCCAGCTTGGTCACCCCTCACTGCCCCCTGCTGGCCTGTTGCCCCCAACTCCCCCCTCCCCACCAGCCTGGTCGCCCCCAACTGCCACCCTTGCTGCCTTGATCACTCCACACAGCCTACTGTTCAGTCTTTTGGTTGTCCCTCACTAACCCTTCTGCTGGCCTTGTCGCCCAATGCAGCCTGCTGTATGGTCATTACTATTATGGCATTCTGAACAATTTGCATATTCCTTTATTATTAGTATAGATAAGATACCTTCGTTTCTCAGGGGAACAAGGCACTCAAAGGTTTGCCCACCAGCTCTTGTGTGCCCTGGCTCAAAATGGGACACACAACACAACTCAAAGGCTAGAACTAGTCACATGGCACCACCTAACTACAAGGCAGCAAAGAAATGGGAAAAAGCAGAGCAGATAGAATATTTGGTGAGCCCTTCTGCATCTGTCATAGGAACCTGATAACATTCATACTGTGACCTTGTGAGAAATACAATGTCAACAGCTTTGAACAGATGGGCTAACTAAGGCTCAGAGAGGACAAGCAACTTGCTCAGGGTCACACAGGTGCAAAATCTAGATATGAACATAATTCTGTGTAACTATAAAGAATATGTTCTTTTCACTGTATCACTCTTGGGTCATCTAAAGAGTCCATTAAAGAAGCTTGATCTGGAAAAGAAAATATGTGACTGAGTCAGATAGTGAAGGTCATCTTTAAACTTGAATCTTTGATTCAACTTCTAAACAAGTGTCTTATGAATAAACATCAGCAATCAGAAAATGTTAGAGTTTTAGGAATGACAATAGCAGCTTATATTTTACTATATGCAAATACTATTTTAAGTGCCTTACCTATTGTAACAAACCCCTATGAGTTAGAGTCAAGTATCTCCATTATATAAATTACATATTTGCTTACACAAAGAAATCAAACAAAGACAACAGCTAGAAAAAGACAAAGTGAAGATCCAAACCCAAAATCTGGTTTTAGAACCCAAGGTTCTCACCCAATGCTACAGCTTACCTGTCAAATTTATCTTCTTTCATGGCTTCCATCCACATCTTCCATTCACTAGGAATTTCTCCCTACCTGGTTCCTGCCTTCAAATTCATACATATTTTTCAGAGCATAGTCTATACTTCCCTTTCTTTAACAACTTCTGTTATTCTAAAAAAAAAGTAAGTTTTATTTTCTCCAAACCCCTGCTAACTATTGCATTTTAATTAGGGTGTAGATGGTAATCTGTCTTGTAGAGTATCAATATTCAATTCGTGGTCAGTTGGAACCACATTCCCATCCCAGCCAGACATCCACATCCAATTCCCTAGCTCTTGTTAGTTATGTTACATATCAAAAAAAGAGTATTCACAGATATGATTAAATTAAGGGAAGATGAAATGGGGAGCTTACCCTGGATTATGTACCTTAAATTCAGTCACATGTGTCCTTGTAAGAGAGAGGAAGAGGGAGATTTCACACACACACACACACACACACACATAAGAAAGCAATGTGACCTACAGCAATTGGACCTGCAGAAACTGGATTGCTGCAGCCCTAAGCCAAGGAATGCTGGCAATCACAAAAAAATGGAAAAGGCAAAGAATAAATTTTTCCCTATAGCCTGCTGACATCTTGATTTTGGCCTAGTGACATAGATTTTGGACTCTGGCCTCCAGAATTATGAGAATAAATTTATAATGCTTTAAACCACACAGTTTGCACTAATTTGTTATGTTAGCCACAGGAAAGTAATATAGAATCATTCAAATCAATATTTCTAAAATCATGTGTTCAAATCAATGAAATAATATTTTCACTTTTAAACTGGATCTCTGTGAACAGAATCCTAAATAATTAAACTGTATTATAAAGATACTAGAGGCCCTGTGCACGAGATTCATGCACTGGTGGGGGGGTGTCCCTCAGCCCAGCCTGCACCCTCTCGCAGTCCAGGATCTTTGGTGGGATGTCCACCTGCTGGCTTAGCCCCGATCCCCCTGGTATTGGGTCTAAGCCAGCAGTCAGACATCCCTCTCACAATCTGGGGCTCTCGCAGTTCGCAGTTCGGGAGACCTCGCTCCTTACTGCCCACCTGCAGTGGAGGAAGGAGAGGTTCCACCACCCCACCGCGACTGCACTCACCAGCTGTGAGCCTGGGTTCTGGCAGAGCAGTGCCTCCCTCTGTGGGAGTGCACTGACCACCAGAGGGCAGCTCCTTTATTGCACGTCTGCCTCCTGGTGGTCAGTGCACATCATAGTGACTAGTCATTCCGCTGTTCAGTGGATTTGAATATTAGCCTTTTATTATATAGAATAGCTATATGCTATGCATTTAGACTAATTATAGTAAAAAGTTGTGATTTAATCTTAGGACATTATTAAAGGAAAACTCTCTGAGTGTATGTAACGTCAGTTCAACTTTCCATGTGCAGGTAAAGGCACATGATATGATATGTTGCTCCCCGTTACTAACTGTAGGAGGTTCCCAAAACAAAATTTTATCTTTCATTTCACTGATTGTAATATATGGGTACATGATCTTACTTCAAGGTTAAGTGATATTTTATTTGTCACCAAAAATATTTCTATTGTTTATTTCTTCTGGTAGAAAAATAAAATGAACAATTTTAAAAACCTAAAAGTTACCACTCGAAAGTATTACATGAAAAGGGCTAGCTAGCTCTTTCAGAGAAAAGATATGGATGCTCCTTACTTTCACATACTAAGATATACTACTGATTTATATTCACTTTTTTTTTAAGTTAAATGCAAGATCTCTATAACTTAAAAAAGGAGGAAATCATTTCATGAGACTTTGATCAATACAAAATTAACATTGCAGGTACAATGAAACTCTGGAGCTGGCTCATAATAGAAAACTCCAATATACCTTGTAAGTGATGCCAAAATAAGCAAGAAGTTATTCTTTATTTGAGCAGTCACATTTCCCTTCTGTCTGCAAACAGAGCAAAATCCAGGACATTTCACTACTGGAGAACCTCTAATGAGTGGGTAGTAAAATACCCACCTTTCTGACTGCCACTAGATATCAAAAAATTACTCTCTTCTGACTCAGTAATTACCCACCAAAAATTTAGAGCAAGTGGTCGTCACGTCACCCAAATTAGTACCTGACAACGAATGCTTTTGGCAAGGTTGGCAGCTGAGAAACAGGAAATGAGTTACAAAATATTATTAAAACTTGAAAATAACAGCCTTAAAGGTGTGTGATCTACCATTCAAATACTCAAAAACCACTGTGGTGCTAAAACTCATGCCTGGGTAGAAGGCAGGGAGCCAGCGGAGGAGATGAAGCAAAGAAAATGCCACTCATTCTTTGCTCACCCAAAAGGACCACAGCCAGGACCCTGCTGTGTCATTTTCATTATTACCACTATCTGTTCAAAGGTGACAAGTTAACAGCATCAGAAGGAGGTAGAAGTTCCGATGTGTGTTTACAACTGCCTGCAAGGGCCAGGACTGTGCTCTGGAAAACCCTTGCCAGTTGTTGGATTAGTTCTTGAGCTGGACAGTCCTTCCTAGCTCAGCAAGGATGGCAGGAGACTCACCTTAGAATCTGACCAGGCACCTCATAACTCAGGTCTTCATGTTTGAGCAAACTGGGCACAGATAAAAAATCTCAGCTTCTCTTTGTCTTTATGCTGAGTACCATCTGGAAATGGAAGCAGATCTCTCAGGAGAATGGAGTGGTTTCTTGATAGTTTGACTTTAAATCAGTCTAACCAGGTCACTGAAATTCAATTTTGTAACATTTTTTGGTAGGATCATTGCAGTACTCACTCACCACTCAATCCACATTTCTGTAATTCAACTGGAGCATTGCAAATGTAGGCTTTAAAAGTGCAGTGACTTCTGAGGAATATTGTTGGGGTTGTTTTTTGTTGTTGTTGTTGTTAATCTATATTTAGTGCAAGTAATAAAAAATCACTAAAAACATTATTTAGTAAGTACTGTTCTTGCCACGCAGAAGACATCAGTTATATGGTCTATTGTAAAAATTTTAAAATTGCAAGCCTTGAACCAGGTCAGAAGTGGCCAGACCATGGCCCCATGGGCTAAATTCAGCTAATCCATTTGCATACATATTGTCTGTGGCCACTTTCCTTGCTGCAATGGCTGCCAAGGTGAGTAGCTGCATAAAATATTTACTATTTCACTCTTTACAGAAAAAAAATTGTCAACTAGACAGATTGCACTGGGTGGATAATGGCGTGGATATTATGTGCATTGAAGTCTTTACCACAAGAACATCCTCTGGTTTCTATATCATTATTGTCTTTGACTCTCTTGACTGTATTCAAGACTTCCCATGATCAGTTCCCCTGTCCTATTCCCCTAACACTGTTGTCCAGTCCTACTTAGGACTGCATTCCCTATACACACTGCGCACACTCACACTTGAATATTGAGTGCTGTGAATCAGGGATATAAAATCTATTAAGATTTGGTTTCTGCCTGTACAGCACTTGCTATCTAGCAGGAGCTCATTACCTAGAAAGCACAGTGCCTGCAACAGACTAGGTGTCCCCTACACATATACCTTACAAGTAGTTGAAATGAATGAAGTTGAATTAAAATACACAGGAGACAACTGTGGCAATAAACGTACATGGTGCTTCCATTCTGGCATCACCTGCAAATCAGACTCAATGGTCTTTGTATTGAAAAGTCATAGAATAAATTCCCTAATAAATCCTTTCAAAGTTCACTTATCAGCATTTTCTAAGTCCAAAGCACACAGAAAAACCAATCTACAATAATAAAAGCCTTTTACTCAGTTACTTTTTTCTATATATGTCTTGAAAATTTTTCCATCTTTCTGTCAGGGAGAGAGTGATTGAGAGAGAAAATTAGGACCAATATTCTGAACATTAGGGACTGCTTTGTTTTGGTTATGAATAATTATTTGTGTCATGCCATGGATTCCATTATGACTTTTCTGGAAATACTAACATTACTGGTACTGCATTTTCCTCCTGAGGTGATACTTGGGGGTCCACTTATGAAATTGTGTTTAAATGAAGACTAATTAATTGTAAAAAGGACCTCTTGGCAAAGATTGCTCAAATTAAATAATAATTACCAAATATCCTCTTCAGTTTATGCTGCGGAGACTTGACCTCAAAGTTTTACCAAGCTCTTAAAAAGTCAGTCCTGGCTGGTAATTACTCAATAGTCTCTTCCTTTAATGGTATAAACCTGTCAGGTTTTCCACAGCTTTAAAAAAAAAAAGAAGAAGAAGAAGAAGAAGAAGAAGAAGAAAAGAAGAAGAAGAAGAAGAAGAAGAAGAAGAAGAAGAAGAAGAAGAAGAAGAAGAAGAAGAAGAAGAAGAAGAAGAAGATAGAGGCGGATTAAAAGAAATTTACTCTTAATTTCTATCTAGATAAGTACCACTTAAGGACTGAGGCATTTTTAGTTCAGCAACTCATCTAAAATACTGCAGCACTAACCGTGTGCATGAAATCAATGGTATTGCTTTCAGGTGCCCAGCAGGCATCTTTACTGTAAGTTTGGTTTCAATCTAGAATCCTAGACCTTCCTAGCATGGAGAACTGAATGCTTTCACCCACTGCGATGATTATGCAATGTTAAAAAAAATGAGTCTATTAAGCATTCGATAGGAAAGAGGGATGGGGATATTATGAAAGTGTGCATGTTATTTTGGGTCTGTTCTAGAAGCAACGCACTTGGTCTTGGGACAAGTGTCATCATCATCCCACGAGTCATCACCAGGTTGACTGACCTGGGTACAAAGTAGTTTGCTTGCCATCAGGACAAATTCGTGTGGTACCCGCCACACTTGTCTAAGTGGGAGAGGCAGATAAAACGTGAGAATTATAGCAAGATAATTTCCTAAACTGTTAGAAAAAAATAGAACCATTAAATTATACTTAATTTGAAACGTAAAAGTTTGTGAACAAAGGATGGGTATGTCTGGGGGGGGGTCAGCAACAAATATCCAGCTGTACCTTGGTGCAGTGGATTGAACTGTGTCCCTCAAAAATGTATGTTACAGTGCTATACCCCGAATGCGGTGGAGTTTGGAGCTGAACTTTAAAGACATGATTAGAGTTACATGAGGTCATATGGGCAGGGTCCTCATGATGGAATTAATATCCTTATGAGAAGAGATACCTGGCCAGGGTTGTTCAGTTGGTTGGACATCGTCCTGTTCACCAAAAGGTCACTGGTTCAATTCCCATTCTGGGCACATGCCTGGGCTGCAGTCTCCATCCCCAGTAGGAGGCATGCAGGAGGCAGCCGATGGATGTTTCTCACATTAATATTTATCGCTCTCTCTCCCTCTTCCTTCCTCTCTCTATAAAAGTCACTAAAAAACCCAGCCTGTGTGGTTTAGTGGTTGAGCATCCACCTATGAAGCAGGAGGTTCCATTCCCAGTCAGGACACATGCCTGGGTTGCAGTCTTGATCCTCAGTGTGGGGTGTGCAAGAGGCAGCCGATCAATGATTCTCTCTCATCATTGATGTTTCTATCTCTCTCTCCCTCTCCCTTCCTCTCTGAAATCAATACAAATATATTTGTTTAAAAATCAGACATTTTTAAAAAAGAGAGACACAAAAGCTCTCTCTCCCTCCCTTCCTCCCTTTCTATCTCCTGCCATCTCTCTCTCTCTCTCTCTCTCTCTCTCTCTCTCTCTCTCTCTCTCTCTCTCTCTCTCTGCCATGTGAGGACACATCAAGAAGGCAGCTATCTATGAGCCAGGCAGAGGCTCTCACCAGAATGTTACCACGTTGGCAGCCTGCTCTTGGACTTCCAGCCTCCAGAACTGTGAGAAATAAAATTCTGTTAACTATGGTGTTTTGTTATGCCAGCTCAAGCTGACTGAGACACCTGGTAGGCAGAAGATTTCCATATTTCTTTAGCAAAGGGTGGATCTGAAGGAGTGGCCTAAGTCTGAAGCCTTGATTAATACATAAACAGACTCCGAGTGGCTCTTTTTCTACTTATCGCCAAGATACAATCTGGCACAACAGTTTTGTTTGATAGACAGCATCGGCCCATGCTTGTCAACTAGCCAATGTGAAATAACATTATTACTGTATAATGTCGAGTTAGGCTGCATAATATTTCCATTGTATGACACGCATGATGAAGAGATTTCAGAGGTCTCAAATGTTTACATAATTAGCATTACATATTTATAAAATCAAGGTACCACTAGCACCATTATTATCATATTTCCTTCCTTCCAGGGTGCTGAAACGTATGCGTGTTCACTTCCAAGAATGATCAGAGCAAATGCCGCCATCTCCAAAGGCTCCTTGTGTCCCCTCTGTCCCCATAGAAGGCATGTGAACCCCTCCCTTCATCTTGTGGCCTTGCACAAAATAAAATAATCAGGGTCAGTTGGAGGAATGAGAGGCGAGAACAAGAGGGAACGGGCCTGAAACACCTGGCTCCTGTGTAGTTTATCGCCCTCCTGCTGGTTTGAAAGGCTTATGTAGCCATAGGCTATCTCTAGCTAGAAAGATGGTTCAGTGACATCCCTTTGGTAAATAAGTAGCTATTTCTCCTCCCTCTAAACGTCACATTGAAGTAGGCTGTGTTTTCTGATTAATTCAGTTTGAATACCGCTGAGTGTCTGTCACTGTAGTCATATGTCACTGGTGGCAGCTCAGAGAGTCTAACATCGCTGCACACAATTCATTTCAAAATGTGGTCTAATAGTTACCGAATACCTGCAAGGTAAAGGGAAGATGGGATGCATTTCCCCTCAAAATAGCCTGCAACCAAATTTATGAAAGCAAACTCCATAGGCACAACCGTGTTCTCTGCAATGCAAGGGCTGTATGTCAGTTGGAAATTTCCCCCAAAGACTTGCCTTCATCTTTCACCAGAGCCTGACCAAGCCCTTGGTATTCAGGCATGTGAGGAGACCTCACAACTCCTTACATTTTCTTTGGGGAATAGGTAGAGAGGGACACGATACCACGACCCTCTGTCTTTAAATGGTCTGAAACCTTGGGTTTTCACAATGAGCAGACACAGGCAAACCCTGCACGATGTGTCTCACCTTTTTTAGTTCTGGAGGGAGAATGGTGTTGGGGGGGACCTGGGCTTTGAAATTGGTGACTCTTGTTATGAATCACCCTCCTAATGTAAGGAAAGCTACTGGAGTTTTCCGACCCTCAAAATGGTAATAGTATCCCTCATTAAGTTGCTGTGATGAGCAAATGAAACCTGGAGGGGAGGGAACCTCCAGCACCTGTCCCTTGTTCATTGAACACACATTGGAAAACACTGCTACCGAAGGATATGCATTGGTTTTACGAAGAGCCATGTGCAAAAGAGATAAGGCTTTGACCCAATCTTGCTCCAGGCTTTGGCTCCACCTTTAACAATGAATACACACTTCTCTGCTTGCAACTGTATACACAGGGACATGTGTTCCTCTTAACAAGGAATGCTCTGGGCTGTCTCTATATCATTTTCAAATTGCCACATGTCTACATGTTTCCAAATAGTGGTCCCCTGACCATGGTATGGTCAGAGGGGTTCCCTTCAACTTCTCAAGAAATGCCACAGACAGAAATGCTTCTTGGCTATTTGCTAAGAAAACTAGCATAAGCTGCTTATCAGAAAATATTGCGTTTTCCCTGAAAAGTGAGCTACTTTGTCAGTTGCTTGGGCTGTGTGAAATTCCTTCTCTTAGTCACGATAGGTCACTGCAGAGACTGCCTTCTTCCTCGTGGATGCCAGGGCCCTGGGCAAAACCCTGAAAAGCTAGCCTTTGCTTTCAGGACAAGTATGCTATGGTTGGAACCCAAGCCTATCTAATCTAATAAAAGAGTAATATGCAAATTAGCCATCACTGTGAGACATCTAAGCCACACCTACCAGCCAAGCCATGCCCATCAGCCCATCAGAACGACTGTATGCAAATTAACCCAGTCAAGATGGTGGCCGGCAGCCACGGAGCTGGAACAAGCAGGAGGTTTGCCCTGGCGATGCAGAAAGTTAAGGTTCCTGTCTGCCTACGCCAGCTGTGGCAACAAAGTTTCCACAACAAAGTTTCAATTTTAGAAGGTAAATAAACCCCAGAGACCTGCTTCTAGCCTTGGGCTCAAGGAAATGCTGGGAGCTTGGGTTGTCAGGGGCAACCTGACCAGGGCTCCAGTTAAAGCAACGAAGTTTCAACTTTAGAAGTTAAATAAATTCCATATGCCAGTTTCCAGACAGCCTAGCTGCAAACAGCCCTCTGCCCTTCACCCAGGCTGGCCACACCCCCAGGGGGTGAGGGTCCACACTGGGGGTCTTGGACAGCCTGCAAACAGCCATCAGCCCCTCACCCAGGCTGGCCAGGCACACCAGCAGGTGGACATCCCCCAAGGGGTCCCAAACTGCAAAAGGGCACAGGCCGGGCTGAGGAACCCCCCTGAGTGCACAAATTCTTGTGCACCAGGCCCCTAGTATATAAATGTAAGTGGTAGTAGTGTGGTTGTAATTGTGCAATTTAAAAAGATGTATAGGTCAACTTACCTTGTGGAACCAGACCTTGTGTACAAAGCTTAGCGTTCTCTAGTTTCCTATACTGGTCAAATAGTTTGGTATACAATATTCCATGTCTCATTCTCATCTTAAGTTTCAAGATCCCAAATTTCAGTCCATAAAGGAGCACCACAGGAAGCCAAAAACTGGAGTTTCCGGTCCTCTTGAACTAGTGGTGATTTTGGCATTGGGTACATCATTCCAAATCCTGAAACTCAGTTTCCTGATCTGTAAAAGTTACTAGGAGTTTCAGATATGTCTTGGGGTAATCATGAAACTCATAGGAGGACCCTGAAGCAGAAATTCTTGTTCACCACAAAGCCCCAGATAAATGTAAGACATATAAGTTGCTATGATTGGCCTTAGCCAGTTTGGTTCAGTGGATAGAGCGTAGGCCTGCAGACTGAAGTATCCCAGGTTCAATTCTGGTCAAGGGCACATGTCTGAGTTGTGGGCTTGATCCCCAGTGAGGGCAGTCAGGAGGCAGCCAATCAATGATTCTCTCTCATCATTGATGTTTCCATTTCTCTCCCTCTCCCTTCCTCTCTGAAAACAATAAAAATATACTTTTTAAAAAAAGAAAGAAATTGCTATGATTGTAATCGAACACATTATCAAGTTCCACACAATTACAGTGCAAGAAGCTAATTGCTGCCACTCTCAGTTTTTTGTTTCATGCTAAGTATCGGGTCCCAGCCAATCAGTGTACCTTTATTAAGCTGGATGGGTAATAGGATTGTATTCTGCCTGGTAATGGTTTGGATTATACAAATTTGCATTTTTGACCAGAAACCTGGGAGAGTTTACTGAGCTTCCTGAAGTCTTAAAATTGAGTCTTTATGTATAATACTAATCCTATCTAATAAAAGAGTAATATGCAAATTGACCATCACAAGATGGTTGCCCCTATGTGGTCAAAGATGGCCACCACAAGATGGCCAGCAAGGGAGGGCAGTTGGGAGGGACGCAGGCCTGCAGGGGAGGACAGTTGGGAGGGACCATCCTGGCAGGGGGAGGGCAGTTAGGGGCAATCAGGCAGGCACAGGAGCATTTAGGCATTGATCAGGCTGACAGGGGAATGGTTAGAGGCAACCGGCAGGTGAGAGGTCAGGAGCCAGCAGTCCTGGATTATGAAAGGGATGTCCGACTGCCGTTTAGGCCCGATTCCAGTGGAATCGGGCCTAAACGGGCAGTCAGACATCCCTCAAGAGGTCCCAGATTGGAAAAGGTGCAGGTTGGGCTGAGGGACACCACCCCTACCCCCCACTCCCACTCTGTGCACATATTTTGTGCACCGGGCCTCTAGTTATAGTAATATTGATAATAACAACATCCATAATAATAATAGAACACTCAAAAAGGTTAAGTGGCTTTCTCTAGGACATGACAGTTAGAAGAAGATCAAGATGAACTTACACCTAACTCTGCCTGGGTTCAAACACCATAATCCAGAGTCATGGGGCTTCATGGCTTCTGTACTCCGCCTGATAAATCTTAGGGAAAAGGGAATGGCCAAAAACCATGTAACCTCAAAATCCTTCCTTTAATTCTCAAGAACATATAGAAATGGTTAACATACTATTCCTATTGATGTAAACACAGAGCATCCAGTCTCCAGTTTGGAACAAAGGCCATGGAGCAGACCACAGATGATAATATACACAAGGTGCCTATCATGATGCTTGGCATCAAGAGATGGAAATTCCTTCTCTAATCTGTACACAATATCTGAACAACTGGTACTAAACTAGCCAACTCAGATCACTCAGACTTTATCACCTTCTAAATATAAATGTGCTTGTCAAACTGATGTCTTTTCACTGGATTGAATGACTGTTTTCACACCAAGCAGGGGGAGGCAGCATTTTTCTGGATTGTGTGTCATTTGGCCACCAGCTCATGGATGCACCGTGCATGGCCTCCACAGTTCTTTCCCAGGTTGGCCAGTGGTCATGCTCAAGGCCTCTCCTGTGCACTCAGGGGTCAATATATTCCAGCTTGTCCCTTCTCCGTCTCTCCCTCTCCCTAATCATTCTGACACCTGCTTTGCAGCCAGCCAGAGTGTAGAAGGGAGTTTAGAATGGCACTGGGGGTGGATTTGATTTGCTTTATTTGCAGTAACTGATTTTAGGCATTTTTGCATCAAATCTTGTGCCCTTTTCTGAGCTTGTAACCTATTACCTCTATAATCAGCCTCAGTGTCCAGTATTAGGGAGGACTTAAGTTCGACAATGCTGAAAGCACTACTCCAAAAACAATCCCCGAAGGGGAAGGGCAGAGACCATCAGCGTCTCTCCCCATGGACATTCCCTGAATTTTCTCCACTGTTACTTGCTGTTTTAATATTTCCTGACTATGAGAAATCATTATCCAGGTGTCCACAAAGGACACCTGTGTTTCAAAGGTATTTCTGTTCTGAGAATATTTGCACCAGGACCACATTGACTGCATGGGAGAGCAAAGGGATGGGAAAATTTGCTAGAGCCTGTTATTTGCTCATTTATTTATTTGGCAAAATGGTAGATGAATCACTTAGCACACTGTGAGGAAGCATGATAAAGAAAGAATTGTGGAGGATTTTATTGTTGCTTTGTTTTGTTTTGTTTTGTTTTGTTTTGTTTTGTTTATGATCACCTATGGCTCAAGTAATCAGAAGGCCAAGATATAACCCTCTGAGCCATGCTGCTTTTGGCTCACTCTGAATAAATTAATATAATCTAAAACACTTGAATCTTACATATTCTATAATTGTATGCCTCTTGGGTTTGCCATTATTCTTATTATTTTGAAATGTACACACATTTCTCTTTCAAGTAATAGTAATAATACATATTTTTGAATTGGAGGAAGGCTCTATAATCTTCTCTATCTCTCGTGGTGCATTCATCTGCAAATGTACTTTAAAAACTGTAAAACACTATATAACATAAGCTATTTACCGCATGTGGTACGTATATTTTTATTTTACATATAATCACAATAATAAAAGGATTCTCGCTTGCATGCTAACAATAGCAATACTATTTCACCAAATTCACAGCCCAGCCAGGTTCTCTGCTGCCTTGCGAATTTGCAGACTAGACCTGGTGAACCTTTCCAATCTGACAAATGTCACAACCCATCCACCCGAGTTACCATATGTGGCTCCCGCTACGAGTATCAGCACACAATCATACATTTTTACAATGGGTCTATAAAACAACCATTATAATAAATGTCTGCTTAATTAATACATTAGGACATAAAGCAATTTATTATGCTCTTATTTGCTATCATTCTCCCTGCTCGAATTTAATAATGCAAAAAGGTTTCTCAGATGCCAATCCCTGAAAATAATAAAAATACATTCATCATGGATATTGAGTGCAGACACGCCTGGCAGTACTGCTGGCGAAGAGGAGGCAGTCAGATGTGGAGAGAGGAACGGGGCTGTTCGTACAAGCTTGGCTAGATCAGGCCTTAAGGAGCCCGGTGCAATGCTTGGCATGACAGTAAGGAAGGTGCCCAGAATAACTATTATTACCATATGCAACAAAAGGGGGAGGGAGAGAGGGAGTTGGGGTGAAAGCTTTCAAGTCAGTTAAATTCATGAGGGCTATGGAGGCTCAAATTGAAATTATCTCACTCTGTGCTGATAAATAAAGTAGCTCTGGTACCTAAATCATGACACTAACTATACGTTTCGATTTTTTTAAGTAGTGATTAGGTGGATACTCTGGGGAACTTACCAGCCTTCGCAGAGATAACAGACTCAACTTAATATCAACTTAAAAAGAGACTTGAATTCTAACCAATCTCGTGTAATGAATTGAAATTCTATAGCTTTCGGGGGGGAGGGTGGGGGAGAGATAAAAAAAGCAACACGGCTCCATGCTCTAACTTGCTGTCAGGAAATATAATTTGTGCTTTCGGTGATTCACCTAGCTCATATGCAGCATGCAAATTTATTTCCCTAATAATCAGACCTGGAGATTGCCCAAGAGGATTAATAGCATCATTCCTTATGACCGCCAGGATATTATGCACCTCTGACATGGAAAAATTGTGTTAGTTCTACAGAGAAAACGCAAGGATATTTGTCCTGCTAGACAATATAATAGGCTGGTGCATCATCAGATTACAATGTCATTTCAAAAACCTTGAATACAAATAATGTACAGTGGGGAAAATGTTGGAACAACCTCCCTGAATTCAGTAGCCTTGAATTCACATGTATTTTTGTGTGTGCTATGTGATGTATGCGTATTTTTTTTTTATTAGAGCTTTCCAACATTGCCTGCAAAAAGGCAATGGTGTTCTATATGCCATGCTATCTTGTCATTGTTTCTTGGAAAACCGATGAAAAAGACATGAGGAAAGGGCTCCTTCTATGGTTTGGTTTATTTTTATCGTACCCATGCACAGCTGGAGATAGCATTCCGAAACAAAACTTTCATAGGTAGACACTGATTGTATGGTGGGGAAGGGTGCACTCCTTCGTATAGGTACAGATATAGGTATCTAGGATTTTATTTTTCTTTCCCATCTGTATTTGAATGTGGAGTCATTTGCACCTTTCATTGCTTCATACTAGATACTCAAGATAATATATATAAATATATATATATAAATATATATATATATATATATATATATATATATATATATATATATATCACAGTTGTTGTTTGGGACATTATTTTATTTCTTTATCTTTCAAAATGAATTGGTCAGAAATTCTCCAGAATGGTATTGTCTCCAGCTGTACTTTAGACCAAAGCACACTGCCTTGAGACAAGACCAAATTTCATTATTATGCACATGGGAGCAATAAGATTAGCTCCTACTGCTGCCCCTAAGGTGGAGCAGCAGGATGAACCAATGAGATGATACTAATGTGCATGTTAATAGTATTCTGCTAGAAGAAGTTGGGATAATTAAACATGTACCGTCTCTTTAAAACAGAGCTGCACACATTTTCTTCGGATGGGTGTTTACAAGAATTCCAATTTCAGGTCATAGCCGTTTCTGAGATTGCTTAAGAAAGAGATGGGAATAACTTATCTTATTCATGTATTCAAGGAACCTTATAAAATGTGCAAAACATAACAGTTTTAAGGGGCACAACATGCATCTTATCTTGACAGAGCTGCTTTATTATGTGTACTGTTGTATACTGACCTAATATATGGAGCATTTTTAGCTAATATACCTTGCAGGAAACCAGCCTTTAATGTGATGGATTTTATGGTATCTCATTAGGGTGTGTTTATATAACCTGATACTAAACACATTTTCAGATTCATGTTCCTTATTAAAATTGTGAGCCACATTGATTTTTAGTTGGAACAGCAACAGAGTCATTTTTACTATTAAGAAGGGTAACTCTGAAGTTATTCCCAGGGAACATGTTCTCCAAATAAACTTGGGGACTTGCCCTTTTACAGCTTCAATTAGCGTGGTCTTCATGGGACAGCCCTCTGTCAGCTGACTGCTTAGAGGTAGGTTACTCTCCATAATGCAGAATTATTAATTTCATAGCAAGATTTTTTTTCTGGAAGTAAAAAAAAAACAACCACACATTTACTCCTGTTGTTTTCTCATCAGTATCTTTGATTTTATGAGTTAGCCCCAAATAATATTGATAGATTGACCCTGGAGAGATACCTATCTTCACATCAGAGCTTCTGGGGTTTTCTTAACTAACACTCCCAGCCACAGCAGTGTTTGTGTGAAAGTGGAAAATTAAAAAAAAAAAAAACCTTAACAGTGCAAGTTGTGTTAAACAAAATAATGACTTTCACATGGCGAAGTCTCCGTTTTGTAAACTGATCCTGTAAGGTAACTCAAAAGTCAGCCATAAATAGTGTCCCAGGGTATTTCCGTGGAGTCCGGGGAAATAATGACCTGGAGGTACTGTAAATAGTTTAAATTATTGGAAAGTCTTTCTAAGAAATGTAATGTGAGAAGGGAGAGAAATGTGTGTGTGGGTTTTTCTCTATTGTGGAGTGAGTACCCTTTGGAAGTGATCCAAATGCAAACATCTAGAGAAAAGAACTATCTTTTGAGAAGAGCGAAAACTTTTCCTTTTCCTATTTGTTAGAGCAACACTAGTTAATACAATCCAACCAGGACGAGAATAAAGGACATAGACACTGAAGCACCGAAGTGTTTATTTCACTTTTGTATGTTAAGCTTTTATGAGAGAAAGGAGAGAATAGACTTTCAACAACAATGTATAGGAAACCTATGGAATCAGTATCATTACTCATGACTGATTGAATGATGTGAAGCGTGTGATTTCATGCGTTGCCATATTGATAACTTTAACTGCAATCCTGGAGTGGTGGCTCATAAGCCTCGAGTAATTGCCATCTATATTTGGCCTAAGAAATTTTAAGTCAGTACTTGTTCTCAGGGAAGAAGACAAGTTTCTCTTTATTCTGCCCCTGGCATACTATTCATTATTAAACATTAAAGTTGTGTCAATTACTTTCATACTTGATTATTATCCCAGTTATCCTGCCAGCTAATCGAGTCTTCTTTACAGAGGTGACTACAAACCAACGTGAAGAATGGAGTTATTTGTGCTCTTCATTTCCAAGTTAACCGTAACTATTGATTATTTTAATTCACCCCACTCACTACCCATCACCATCATCCCCCAAATAAGATCATAGATTGACTATCTCTTTAATTTTATTCAATGTGAGATTCAACTTTCAAAGCTAGTGTTTGGCTAAATATAGGAGCCGGGTTCCTGTATTTGTTTTAAATGGGGATGGACAGCTATCCTGAGCACAACTCTGTTGTTAGTATTAACAGCTTCACAGTTATTCGGCTTGAGGTGCAATTATTTTACCATTATTACATGCAAAGCTTTTAACAAAACAGTCGTTCCCTCCATTTAAGCAGAGAGTTTTATAATTTATTACATCTCTTTGGTCATCAACACACTATACAAACAGTTGGCCACCGGTGACCAATTACATTAAGGTTAAGCAACATAACTTTAAATTAGAAATAAGCTAATGTATCTTCATCAAGGGCCTGCTGTGTTTTCACTGCTGTTTATGAGATGATACTAAATGTGGATATAGAGCACGCTCACTGGGACCAATTCCTTTCGGCCTGAAAATGGGAGAGTCTCAAGTGTAGCAGGGTCCAGAGCTAATTAATGGGATAACATCTGCTTTAAGCATTCAGCTGGAGTAATTTCCATCAACTTCCCAGTGAAGGTGCAGGGGAAACTGTGAGAGAACTAAGTATCTATCATGAACCATATTAATCTGTGACGGGACTGCAAGGGCACTTTTCAGTCTTGGCTGTATATTTATTGGGGTATTGTTATTATCAACACGGCTTTTCTCCCATTTTTCCTCCCTTCTGTGCAGGAATAACAGGAGGGGAGAGGGAGGGAGGGCTAGGAAACATAAGCAGATCACCTATTGCATTCACATAGGCCAGAAAGCTGTTCCTGTTTTCAAATATTCAATGTAGAAGAGATTAAGGACAAGAATAAAACAGTCATGTTCCTTCTGAAACAATGTTTTAGCCACAAAGGCAATCGTGTTGTTTTATTGTATTACTTAAAAACACAGCAGGAGGAATAGCAGTACTGGAACGGAAGCTTCAGAAGGAATAAGCCCACTTACTCTGTCATAGTCACATGATCAGTTCTTGCAAACATGACTCCAGCTCTAGGAGTGACCGAATGAAGGCACCTGTCCTGTGTGGTCATTTGCATAACTCCAACCTGAATGGAGAAAAAAAGTCATTCTCTGACACTTGATAATAGGTGACGTGTGTGACATAGCAACCGCCGGCGTACCTTCAGCCGGGGTGTCCCACGAATCCGAATGCTTTATTTATGTACTCTGTTCTGTGTGCTTGCAGGGGAGTGAAAGTACGAGGCCATTTTAATGACATGTTCAGGAGGACGTATTTCCATGTGCTATGCTCTTTTGGAGTAAGCCCCTAAATTAGTATGCTTTCTAGATAGTCATTTAATCAAGTCAACAGCACCAAGCCTTATGATCTCCCTGGTTAAAGAGAGAAGAAAATACATTGTGTGCAGTGGTTGAGCTGAATTATGCTGATGTCATTTTTTAATAATCGGGGACCCAGTAAATGGCATACATAAAATACGGTACTGAGAAAGAAATTAGAATAATGACCATTCACCTTTCCCTAAAAGCTGATGGGGTCAAAGGTCAAATATCAGCTCACAATGAGTATGGGAAAATTCACGGTCTAAAAACCCACAGCCTCCTAAAACGGATGTCACTCAGGGTTATTTTCAGAAATGAAAATGGAGAAGAATCAGTACATTTTTTTTAACCTTGACATTTACACCATAGGGGGAACGAGTTAGCATTTTTTCAGATGTTTAATAATCTTAGGACATTTTTAATATTGCTGAACTGAACTTGTGGCTGTCCCCATTTCATAGGTTTATGCAATCATCCTATAGTAAACTAATAAGCTGCATTGGTTAATTGCCAAGCTATTTTACATACAGTTAAGTTGTGCGTATAAAAGCACGTGTGATGAAACATGTCGTATTTTATAACCCAAAGCAACTATCAGGCTCCTACCTAATGCATGCACACACACTGTAACCAGGACAAATTGCTTGTGTTCGTTACTACCACAGGCTGGCAGGCCAGGAAATACATTTGGTGCCTAATATGCATAAGCACAGAAATATGGTCAGGCTCATTACTGTAATAAAACTGTGATTTGCCAGCAGGATCAGTAGAAACACACTTGAAGCATTCTGTCCCTTCCAGTGGCGCATGTGCCATAAAGCAATAAGGTTGTAACAAGGGTGAATCCTCCATTCAGTTGGGCTACCTTGTCTGGGTTATTTGAACCCTTATGTCCCTTAAGGGGCCCATTTGCTGGTCCTAATGTGTACACAGTGATAATGTTGCCATTTAAGCAATAAAGAAGGTCTGCGAAGCAGAAGCCTGCTCTACAACAATGTGAGGTGGCAAGAATTTAGAGAACTGGCAACTGTTGGTCCAATTACATGATCCTGCAGTGGCGTCTTCAAAATCAGAGAGGTGGCTTTTGAAAGCACTTCAGAGCAAGTAGAGTTCTGGACAAGTAAAAAAGCCAAGTGGGTTTCTTTTTAGTGCTTTGATGCAATTAGAATCAGGTTGATGAAAGAAAATGCCTTGGGTCCACTGCTTGAAGTTTCCATATTATATACAAAAGACTCTTGAAAAATTAATAGAATTTACATTCAAAGAAGGCAGGTTAAAATGGAAGTTCCTTAGGTGGAGAAAAGGCACTAAGGGGTCATCTCCCATGGGAGAGGCATTCAATAATCACACAGAGAAAGTCTGAGTGAAAATATGAAGATAAAGTGGCCCTCAATGAACTGTGGTGAGCCCCAAAGCCCTCAAGCATCTTGGAGCCTTTCATGGCCGCCACACTGAACATGTGGGCTGTGAAGGACGATCTTTGACAATAGAGGGTTCAATAGAAAATTGAAACCCAAGTTTGAGATTCTCTGGGAGAAACTCTGAAGATCGTGTGGTATATATTTCACTCCTGTTTATTTTTTTAATGCTTCTTCCACTATTAATGAAAGCTAGTTTTGCATTTTACATGCTCATCTAACAGACTGATAGGCTGCTGGTGGAGTTTAAGGAAGAAAATAACTAAATCAGCCCTGATCGGTTTGGCTCGGTGGATAGAGCGTCAGCCTGCGGACTCAAGGGTCCCAGGTTCGATTCTGGTCAAGGGCATGTACCTTGGTTGTGGGCACTCCCCAGTGGGGAGTGTGCAGGAGGCAGCTGACCAATGTTTCTCTCTCATTGATGCTTCTAGCTCTCTCTCCCTCTCTCTTCCTCTCTGTG
Source organism: Murina feae (assembly GCA_004026665.1). NCBI lineage: Eukaryota > Metazoa > Chordata > Mammalia > Chiroptera > Vespertilionidae > Murina > Murina feae. Next base: position 188,989 of record PVJC01000014.1, read on the forward strand.
AAAAATCAATGAAATATATTTTTTAAAAAGAAAATAACTAAATTAAATATCTATAAAGCACATGTCTTTCCAAAGGTTTGAAAGAGATTCTACTCACCAACTTTAAAAAGATCCAGAAACTTGAACATTTTACTTTGAGCAGTATTTACTATATTTTTCTCTAATAAATATTAAGTCTCATTGCTACTCCGGACAACCTCACCTCACTCCTTCTTAGATCACTGTGTTGAGAAAGATTCTGAGGTCACATATCGTATGTATTACAGCTCTCTCACCCACTGGTGCCAATTTCCAGTCGCAGAGGTCATTCAAGCATTCCCATCCTCTCTCAGCATAGATGCTCTTCTGCATCCCTCATTCTTCAAGATGTATCTTCACAGAACATTTTCAGACCTTTCCTAGGATGCTAAGAACTTTGGGTTAGGTAATATAAAGGTCCATTATGTAGTAGCATCATATATGTTATATTGTATGTATATGTTATACATGTTATGAACTATGAATAATTTTTAGTCACACATCTTTACAGAAAATAGAATGTGTAAAAATAATTTTAGGTTTGTGTTGGCTCTCTCTGGGAAATGGACATGCCATGGCATAAGTAAAATAGATCCCATGCTAATGAGGGGCACACCCAGGTTGGCTGAGTGGAAAAATGGAACAGATAGGTGCCTGTGTAGTGCAGTTTGCAGGGATTCAGGATAAGCTTCCTTCCCACCAGCCTTCTGTGATGTCTCAGCTGCCAGCAGAGTCACTGCTACTAGGAGTTGACATGTCATCTCCAGGATGTCCCAAATTTAAAGTAAACAAGCTACTAGGCAGGGATACCCAGAAAATCAATAGCCCTAGTCCCTGTGATCAGATCAACTAATCACTTCCAAAGGAAGAAGTGTAAGGGTACTGAAGGATGTTTTATTTGACTATTTTAAAGAGATATGATGTGGACTGAGTCGGCACATTAGCAATAAAGGGGCCTCTCCAGACAGAGGTGACCGTGAAGGCTCTGGTTTGTGAGAATAAAGAATGTCAAATTAAATCAACAAATATTTCCTACATACCTTCTAGATGCTCTGGGGCCTATTGCATAACATGGCATATGAAGATATTCAAGGGTCACATGAAATGGCTTAGTGTGGGAAGTCTCGCTTTACTTGATGAGACCACTTATCTTTGTTTTTACTTATCACATTTTTTAAAAACTGTAATATTTTACTCTTTATCAAAAAGTAGAGAAATACAGCTAGCATTTTTCCTTGCAAATAGCTTTGAAAGCCTTGTAACATGTATGAGAATTGAACATTTCTTCTCACATAGGCATTTTGGATATCAAATTTTAGCACTGTGAGTACCACCACCACCCACCCGCCCCCCCCCACACACACACACAAGGGTCTGCTGATAAGCATAGTCTCTGCCCTTGAAGTGCTTATGCTTTCATGGAAGAGGACAGAATGAAGAGCGTGCCTACAGTATTCCACATTATCAGCATCTCAGGAGGGTAGCACACAAGTAGTACCATCGGTCAGCGAATCATCATATGCTTGCAAAGCCTATCTCAGTGACGGGTGAAGGAGAAAAGGCCTGAGATAAGTCCTGTTTCATGAAGTGGCTCAGGACTGGTCCTGAGATGACCTTCAGAATGGAGGCTGCACCTCACCTTGGGAAGTGAACACAAACATCATCAGTCTAAAACCATCTCTTATGGCCACTTTGAAGGTGGGTGCACTCTTTTCCAGATTGGCCCTCTTAAACGTGATGTGCCCAGGGGAAACCCTGGTACAGGGAAACAGAGTCAGCTAGTAGGCCTTTAACATGATTTGGAAGGCATTTCTATACTCGAGCTTTTCTTGCCTTCCTTTCTCCCCATGTTCCCCTTTCCTTCCATTCCTGGTGCAGCCCCCGCAACCCCCCCCCACCCCTTCCTAGGAGTCTCCCTGGATTTGATCTACTGACCTGAATCCTGAGGCTGGATTTGAAATCTTCTGAAGAGTCCTTAACATGCCAGAATGAACAGGCCTGCCTGGGCCAGCTGCCGTCTCAGAGCTGCTACAAACCCCACGGATTGTTTGGCAATAAAAATCAGTTATAAATGTGTGAAAAATACCAGAGACCCAAGCAGGAGAGGGAGAAAGAGAAGGGATGGCTCTTACACCCTTTTAGTGGACATCTGATTTATTTTTTAAATAAAAAAGCCACTTTTATAGCTACTGTAGTTCAATTATCTCTAATTTTACACATTTTATGCAAATTCTGAGCATCTTAATTGCAAATGAGAAGGAAACTTATTTTTTAAGGCAGAAAAAAACAAGGTATAATTTCGTATTTTCCTTTCAATTTTTAATTCCTATTCTTGGTTCAGAACCATTAAACTTTTAAAACTCTTTTTACTCAGTTGTTTAAAATGATGTGTAATTTAAAGTGCATTCACAAGATCACAAACACCCATAGACTTAAACAAGCAGTAGATTTTATTCCCAGGCCTCCTTCTCCTTCTTGGAGAAGACACTTTGATACTCTCCCACATAGAGTTTCAAAAGACGACAAGAACACATACTCCAAAGGATTCACAAAGAAACTTGGTGTTTTACAAATCAAGTGCATTGGAACATATGCTAAGTATGAAGAACCCAGCTGCAGGATTTTTGCCTGGGTGCCCAGATTTCTAATCAGTAGTGTGCTGATAGATGTTTGACAACCAACCCTCTTGAGAGGTGACAATCAGCTGTCTCTGATTTGGAATGTTTGCCTATTTCCATGGTGTAAACATTCATGGCATGGCCGGTTTCAAACTACCATCCGGATACTACTGAACATGGAAGTGGGAAGAGATGGGCTCCTTTGGTTCATGTGAGCAGAGCCAACTCCAGCACACCACTCCCCCCAGCAATTTGGACATGCTTTGGAGATTTCAACTGGCTTTACTTTGAAGTGGGGTCTCTGGAGGTAAAAAAAAAAAAAAAAAAAATAAGTAAAAGCCAATAGGAAAGTTTTCGACATAGTATAACTGTCTTGAAGATTTTATAGAATGGTGGGAAACGTAGCATGATGCTTGTAAATATAGAGATATGAGTCTTAGTCAAGAATCTGGCAATTCCCAGCCACCTAACCTGTGCCAAATCTTTGCCTTGGAGTCTGTTTCTTTAAGTCTAAAATGAGAATAATAAAGTCCACTCTGCTGTGGGCTTTTCTTCTAATAACAAAAGAGCTAATCATCATGGGATCACTTGATAAACCAAAAGGAATATGCAAAATAAAAGCTACATTTCCTCATGTTTTATTTTAAAATTATTTGTGTAATCAATGAAGATGTCTTAATGTCACTATAGGAAACGCTAAGAGGCACACAACAGAATTCCTGGAATTATTCTTCAATAGATTGTCATTAGGGTTTTCATGAGAAAAGTCTTTCCTGGTCATTTGTGAGAAACTTACATACTATTCCGAGCTCTGAATTTTGAGAAAAATCAGCCAAAAAAAATTAGGAAGAGAGGAAGAAGTATTATCACTGTCTTGTGAGGATGAATGCTTCATTTGAATCGGTGCAAGATTTCCCCATTACCTCTTGGGAGACATGGAGTGACTCCAAAAGGCTTCAAGGATGGTGGTTAAGTGAGCCCCAAGCCCTCTTCACCCCCTGCCCCAACTACAAAGAATGCTACATTGGAACTTCCTCAGTGACCCACACGAACAGTTTGTGGCCAGAACGCTTTCCAGTCCTGAATTCCCCTTTCTTGACCAACCATATTTCATTCTAGCACATCAAACAGAGGAAAATCATCATTTGCCTCCAACAAAAATCCAGGCTCCTCTGAAAACAGAAGCTGATGAGAAGAGAAAGGGAGGCTTGTGGGGCACTTCTCCCTGACGATGATGAGGCTTGCTCCAACTGAGGCTGGACTCCAAGCAGCTGGTCCAGGATTTATTTTTGTGAAGGAAAGTGAAGAGTGTGTGTGAATCCCCGACTTTTACTTCTCTTTTCATATCTCCTTTCTCTTTGTGACTTCATGCTGGTTTGTAATTTGTGTTTTCACCACTGTCGTTAATTCTAAGACACAGCCTATCAACTCATAGCTTCCTTAGTAATGGAAGTGCCTCTGAATAAAATTACACGTCTCTGAATAAAAAAAAGCTCAACACTTCAATGGAGAGAATTCCTAACAGTCCTTTCATCGTGTATTTAGCTGGTTACCCTTCACTGAAGTTACATTTATAACATAATTAATGAAATAAAAAATTTTTTTCTGGCTTGGAAACTCTGTATATGTGTTAGTAAATACTGTTACCTAAAACATCTGAGGCCTTTCTACATAACCCCTTGGCAGTCAAAATATCCCACTTTGAGCATGTGACTGAGACCTGACTGTCTGAAATATATACATGCCTCATAATGCATGTCAACAATTTTACTATCTGGTACAAATGGAAACTTGCTGAATTTATTCCCTAAAACGCTTTTTATGCTTTCCTTGGTTCTGCCTTAGTAGTAATGTATTTAAATGTCTGGGAGAAATATTCAAAAGAATGAAACACATAACGTCAGTTGAGATGCCTACATTTCAAACCAAATACTGGCAGATCAGTGAGTATCCAGGTTAATACTATCATTATTTGATTAGGATAATCCACAGAGACCCTGACTCATGCCTTCAGATCCTGCCTTTTAACCAATCAATATTTTTAGGGTTATGGTTTTCAGAAGGTGGGTGATAATTTTTGGAGATAACATCTCAAGGTGCTGCTGACACTGAGATGCATATTTAATATGTTTCTGGAGTGACAGAACACAGCAGCGTTGGAATCTCCCCCCTAGAAATACATGCACACATGCACATCCACACCCACAATGCCTCTAACCTTTAAATTCTTGAAGCTCCAATATAGATTTAGCACACCAGCTCTTATTAATGTCAATGAAAATTTGAAAATTGAAGGGGTGGGCAGTGAATACCTTTCCTTCAGCTGGTCCTGTCTTTTCAGCTTAGAGGAACCCCTAAGAAGGATAGGGAAGAAGCAACTCTCCACCCAAAGTTCAATAGTGGGGGCAGGAGAAAGGAGCAGTGAGCTGCTAGTTCACCAAAATTAGCACATGTCACTACCTACACAGAACAGGGAATCACATGAGAACAGGAGGAGGTAGGGAGAAAGAAAGGGCAAAAAATTAGACTTGGATTTTTTTAGAATGTCATTAAAATATATCTATTTTAATTTCACATCACTAAAATTATCTGTTTGCTTTGTATTAATTTTGCCTTGACTGAAATTAGTTGTCAGACCTCTGTTTATAGCCTAATTACCTTTTTCCTAAAAAAAAAAAAAGAGGTAAAAGAAATAACAATAAATTTGTAATGCAAAAGCTGCAAGTTTGTGGTATTTGTACAGATTAGGGCTGATTCTAAGAATAGGGTTTGAAAATAATTTAAATGAAGTTGGAAACCCTTGCATTTCTCAGAACAATGCAATTTTCTTCTCATTGTTTAGTACCATCATTATGACTCCTGGCCACACAACCTTGACAGTGAACAGTGCTCAAGGTAGCTACAATTAAGTACCATCTCTTGCATTTGGCTCTCTTATGAAGATAGCTAGAGAATCAAATGTTTACACTCAAGACCATGGGTTGGCAAAATTTTCTGTTAAGGGCCAGATTGCAAATATATTAGTCTTTATGGGCCATAGAGTTTCTATCACAACTACTCAGCCTGCTATTGTAGTGCAAAACAGCCATTGACAATATGCAAACAAACGAGTGTGAGAGTGTTCCAATAACGTTTCATTTGCCAAAACAGGCAGTAGGTCTGATTTGGCTCACAGGCCAGAGTTGGCCAACCCCTACTCAGACAATTCAATCAATGGAACGTGAAAAAACAAACAAAAACTAATGTATGCACAGCACGACATAGATTAAGTATTCAACAAATATATTTTGAATAACAATACATGTAAATTAAATGTACTTTACGCAATAGGAGAAATGTAGATGTACCTTTAAATTAGAATCTATGGGTTTAAAAAAAAGATCACTATCTTAGTGACTTCTTATAATCAACAAAAATAATATACGAATATAAAGGAGACACAGAGGGAAAGTAACCAAATGCTCTGTTTATGGAAGCTATCTGAAAGGCAACTGTTCAGCATAATTAGCCAGAGAGAACACCATGTAGTAACCAAGGTTTAAAATTATGCTCTCCCGCCATGAAAATATGGGAACATTGAAGAAAGTGTTGGCTAAGTCGAGGTGATGTCAAAAGTGCTTTTGAGAGACATGCATCAACATGAGCAGCTTTTAAAATATTATCTCCCTTGAAAGGATGAGCTTCAGTTATCTCACGAATAAGCAGCAGATTTGGGAAGAAAAGTTACTGGTCTCAGTTTTGGTGTTGCTTCTCCCCTTACGGCTGGTTTCCTCATCTGTATTAAGGATTAGGCCAGATGATCCATCGCACTGAAATCCGGACTCTACTATTTGCATTTTAATTAGAAGATTTCTGACTTACTCCATTTTGCTTTCTACCTAAGGGTGGAATGTTTTACCAAGCAAGTTTCCATTCCATTTCCCCCACCCCATCTACCCCATCCCCTTCACAGGAAGAGTCTGCATAAATGTGAAGGCAGCTCATCTCCCCACAGGTAGCCAGGGACAAGGCACTTGGGGCAGACAGCAGCTCCTCTACAAAGTCATCCTGGGCATCTCGAGCATTCCTCAGCTGAGGGGCTTTCCCTCTCAGTGTCTGGACCATTGCCAAGAAGATCTGTCCAGCTGTAAGCCTGATTTTATATAGTTATTTCCACTTATTTTTTATTTCACAAGATGTAAACGAGTCTGTTTAACTAGAAAATCACGTCCCTTGAAAGTGATTATAACCTAATTTGACATGCAGTATTTGTACACTTATTCTAGTATTATGATGCATTCACTGTGTTTACATAAATATAGATTTCTGTATAATTACTCCAGATAATGTAAAGAGTTAATCACATGAAATCTCCTAAAATCTCATTTGGGTAAATTTTTTTATACTTTGAAAGTTAAATTTTCTTGGGAAATAAAGTGGACCTATTTCCAAAATGTTCTATATATTTTCTTTGAGAGCCTTACAAAAATATCTACTTTCTTCATCCATTATTCTTTGCTCATTAATTGATACAGCAGATAAACAATTTACTGTGCATCAAATGTGTTCCAGATACCAATAAAGATAAATAGACCTGTGTGTTGTCTTCAAGAACATTCCATCTAACCAAGTCTGGATGCATTTCACGGAACAAAGTAAAGCTGTCTTGATCTCCTCTGCTTATCTTCGATAATCACTATATTTTCTTTATGAAAAATACAATGAAAGAAATACACAAGAATTATTTGCATAGAAATAAATGTCAAGAGGAAAGAGGGAGGCAGAATTAGCATGAAATTCTAAAGAAAGAGTTGCAAATATTTTGAAGTTTTCCTTTTTTTATATCTTACTAGAGGCCTGATGCATGAATTCATGCATGGATGGGGTCCCTTGGTCTGGCTGGCAATAGGAGCAATCAGGGCCACCTCGTCCAGTTCTGATCAGGGCTGATCAAGGCTGGCAGGCCAGGGGGAGGGACCACAAGAGGTTGGCCGGTCAAGGCAGGTTGACTGTGGGAGCACACTGACCAACAGGGGGCAGCTACTGCCTCCTGGTGGTCAGTCGATGTCTGTTCGACCAGTCATAATGGTCATTTATGCTTTTATATATATACTAGAGGCCGGGAGCACAAAAAATTTGTGCACTCCGGGGGTCCCTCAGCCCGGCCTCTGCCCTCTTGCAGTCTGGGACCCCTTGAGGGATGTCCACCTGCTGGCGTTCCTGGCCAGCCTGGGTGAGGTGCTGATGGCTGTTTACAGGCTGGCCAAGCTCCCCAGTGGGGACCCTCACCCCATGGGGGTGTGGCCAACATGGGTGAGGGGCTGAGGGCTATTTTCAGGCTGCCCACAATCCCTTCAGGGTTTGGGTCCCTACTGGGGTACCTGGCCAGTCTGGGTGAGGGGCCAAGGGCTGTTTTCAGGCTGCCCAGAGCTCCCATTGACCCAACATCACAGTAAGACTGGCTAGAATCAGGTTTCTGGGATTTATTTATCTTCTATAATTGAAAGTTTGTTGCTTTGAGTGGAGGCCTAGACAGGCAATGAAGCCTCCTGTTTGCTTCAGCTCCATGGCTTCTATAATTGAAACATTGTTGCCTTGAGCAGAGGCCCAGCTGGCCTAGGCAAGTAGTTTCCTCCATTGAAAATGGAAGCCTCCTGTTTGCTCTAGCTCCAAGGCTGCTGGCCACCATCTTGACTAGGTTAATTTGCATACATCTGCTCTGATTGGCTGCTGGGCATAGCTCAGCTGGTGGGCGTGGCTTAGGTGTCTCAGAGTGATGGTTAATTTGCATATTACTCTTTTATTAGATTAGATAGATTGGCAAATAAAGGAATTTTCCCCAAATTGAGATATTTTACTAAAACTAGGAAGGAAAAAAACACAGAAAATGATCCAATAGGTCTATGCTTACCTATCAATTTTTAAAAGACCTACTTAGGTTAATTAAATACTTCCCTTTGCACTGTTTGCTTCCATTCATTCTATTTGTATTATATGATGAGCTCTGTCTTAGTATTTCTGAAGGTTTAAGTTTAGGTAAAGGCCTGCCAACGTGTATGTAGTAAAAGAGGGCTGGAAATTATTGAAAATGGAACCTATTTTGAAAGATGAGGATGTCACTGTGTGTGGGCCCATCACAAACACCATGCTTTCTCATCACTTTCACTGGACACTCACAATTTTTGAATAGGGATTGTATGGAGCTCATTCTTAAAAAAAAAATCTGAAGCAGGGATGAAAAAAGTATCTTCATTTCACCTACAAGTGTTATTCCTCCATCATCATGTTTCAATCTTCCTCTCAAATCCTTGGGCTCTTCTCTTTATTATGTTTTTTAGAAGACAAATTACTTTTAGACATAGTTATAAAGTAATACCTTCAGAAAAATAAAACTCTTATTTTTTTTTTTAGGATGGGTTCTATATAATTACTATCCAAAAATTGTTAGAATAAGTAATAGAGATTCACAAATGGAATGGATTATAGGAATTGCCTCTGGTACCCTTTAACAAACCAAGTCATTGTTTTAAAACCAGACTTCTAGTACTTAAATGAAATTTATTTAAATAAATGTACATTGACTCAAGTACCTAGGCTGCCCAATGTTTCGTAAGTACAATTAGTTTACTTCAAAAGAAGAAATAAAAGTACATACCATTTGGCAATGAGGTCCTACAGAACTAAAAAAGATTGTTTATTATAATGAGCATGGTATTATACTACTATTTGTCCAACTATTTATTCCTAACTATCTATATTCTAGGGGCCAGGTGCACGAAATTCATGCACTGGGGGAGGGGGGGTTCCTCAGCCCAGCCTGCCCTCTCTCACATATTGGGAGCCCTCAGGGGGTGTCCTAATGACAGCTTAGGCCTGCTCCCTGCTCCCCTTGGGGAGCAGGACTAAGCCGCAGTCTGGCCTCCCTTTGTGGGAGGCGACCAGGCTAATCAGGGGAAGCCAACAGCCCCATCACCCTGCTGCTGCAGGCACTGCTAGTCACCACAGCCACAAGGTGTTTTCATCAACACAGACTCCAGTCCCTTCACCATAAAGAAATGACAATTTTCTTCAGGCATTTTCAAGATATGTCTTTCATAGGATATGACATTTCTTTCTTTCTTTCTTTTTTTTTTTTTTATTCTCACCTGAGGATATGTTTCCATTGATTTTTAGATATTATGGAAGAGAAGGGAAAACAGAGAGAAACATCAAAGTGAATGGAACACTTTGATTGGTTGCCTCCTGCATCTTCCCTGACCTGGGCCCTGGCCAGGGAGGAGTCAGAATTGAACCTACACCCTGCAGTCAGCAGTCTGAGGCATTATGCACTGAGCCAAACTGGCTAGGGCAGGATATAACATTTCTTAGCCCTCCAGCAGTGGACCTTCATTTTTTTTTTTCTCTAAGTGTGTGGTGGAAAAAACCCTAGATCACCTTTAGGGATTCTTATTACCCAAGTTACTAAGAATATTACCAGTGGCATACAGGGAGTTTAGCCAATGAGCGGTAAGAAAAGGTGTTTCCTCTGTAGTTCACTCAGATCACTGACTCCACCCCTACGCCTTCAATCCCAGCTCCACCCCTGCCCATGCCTGTAACCTTTAGCTGAGGATGCAGGCCTGTGCAGGGGACCTCCAGATCCCTGCGATCACTGGTTCTGCCCCTGCCCAGGGCTGCAGTCTCTGCCTGAGGCTCCAGGCCTGGGCAGAAGACCCCCAAGTCCCTCCAATCGCTGGCTTCACAGAGCCCAGGCTTCTGTGATCACTGGCTTTACCCCTGCCCAGGCCCTAAGATCGCAGGCTCTGCCCTTGCCCCACTTAAGCCTCTGGTCAAGGCTAAAGGCCTGGGCAGGGGACCCCCAGACCCATCCTTTGTGAGCTCCACCAGTGCCCAGACCCCTGCGATCGCAGGCTCCACCCCTACCACTCCAGTCACTGGCTCTGCAGAGCCCAGGTCCCTGTGATCTCCAGCCTTGCTCCTGCCCAGGCCTGAGGCCTCTGGTCCAGGCTTTATGCCTGGGTAGGGCACCCTCATCTCCCTCTGATCACTGTCTCTGCCTCTTCCCTCTCCTATCACCGGCTCCACCCTTGCCCATGCCTGAGGCCTCAGGTGAAGGCCTCTGGCCTGGAAAGGGGACCCCTAGCCCCCTATGATTGCCTGTTCTGCCCCTCAAACCCCCCGCTTCCCCAGCCACCTGCCTGGCTAACAGGCCTGACCACTTCAGTAGCAGGGCTGAGCCAGACTGGGCGCCGCCATCTTGTGGCTATGGGGGAAGCCATCTTTGTGATGGAGTGATGCCCAATTTGCATATTACTATTCTATTAGATAGGATGTGGCTATGGGTGCCACCATCTTGTGTCCATGGGGGTGGCCATCTTGTGGCTATGGGGGTGGCCATATTTGTGATGGAGTGACACCCAATTTGCATATTACTCTTTTATTAGATAGGATATAAAAGCCTAAGCAACCGGTTGACCGTTCGACCACCCAACTGGTCACTATGATGCTCACTGACCACCAGGGGAGAGATGTTCAACAAAGGAGCTGCCCCCTATGGTCACTGCACTCCCACAGTGGAAGCGCAGCTCAGCCAGAAGCTGGGCTCAAGGCTGATGCCTCTCCTGACTCCATGGCTGCCTGCTGCTTCATACACTACTACATCCTTCAGGGGATGTCGGACTGCTGGTTTTGGCCCTATCGGGCTGAATCCCCTGAGGGGTCCTGGATTGCGAGAGGGTGCAGCCGGGCTGAGGGACCCCACTGGTGGACAAATACATGCACCAAGGCTCTAGTTTCTATATAATGGAATTATTCTTAAACCATCAGGTAAGAAAACCTTAAAAGCATAACACCCTATCGATTGGTAATCCTATATAATAAAAGGGTAATATGCTAATTGACCCTAATAGCAGAACAACTGGGAATGACTAAATGCGGGAACCTTCCCCTGGTAGTCAGTGCACTCCCACAGGGTGAGCTCTGCTGAGCCACAAGCCAGGCTGACGGCTGCCAGTACAGCGGTGGTTGTGGGAGCCTCTCCTGCCTCCTCTCATCTTTGGCCTACTTTCCTTTCTAATTGACCTTACTCAACTAACCCACATTACAGAACACGAGCAAGCACGAAGTACAGAATTTCCAAGTTTCACCTTCTCTCTCCTTCCACCAATCAGTGTTTAGTAAACTGCTAAGGTTCATGGATATATTCTTGATATGTTCTTCATTTAGGATAATCATTTTAGGAAAAGGAATGGTTTTTTCCTGCTGTGTCAATAGCATTTTCATAGTATCACATCCAAGCTGGCTTGCTACAGGAGCTTCAAAAGAAGAAGAAAGTTTCCAAGGAGCATCATCTCAGAGGTGGGGGAGTCGTTAAGAGCACCACTGCCCCAGTTTTGACATGCTGTCTCCCTGCATCCCTGAGAACACATCGGATGTTCTCTTTTTCTACGACCTTGTTGATCGCCTGAACTGTGATGGTGCTGCTTGAGGTGGCAAGGGAAGGGGTAGAATGGAAGTTATCCAAATCACAAACACATTGGATGGAACTCACAAGCCAATAACTGACACTTTATGAGGCCTCCCTGAGCGTTGCCTGGTTTTCAGCAGAATATTTGTTGGTTACTTAACGTATTCTGTTGTCTTCACTTAAAAGCTTAAAATCGGGATGCTTTGCTTAATTTTTCCAAGTAAGATAGCTAAAAAATGGAATCCCTCTTGTTCCCAGTTGGTATGATGCAAGGAAACATTCTTCTTTATCACTGGGTGAATATGTGTGGATGGCCTGCTTATTAAAGTGTTCATCGAATCATTTAATTCAGACACATCCTTTCAAATTTTTCAGTTAAGGGGCATAACAAATAAGCTTTTTGTAATTTTTGTTTTAATTTTCTTTAAGCTCTAAAATGAGACATTTTAAAAGTGCATTTCTGTTTTCACATTCCTCTATTCAAAGCTAATAAGTGCATTCATTAGTTGTCTAGTAACTAGATGTAAAAACCAGGTGTTCATCATTACAGGTTTTAAAATATTTTAGATATTCTTACAGTATGAAAATTCTTACCACCACTGTCTTGCCAGATGCCCAGCACTGTACCTTGACCTCTGTCTTCCTCTTTGGACACACTTCCTGCTGCTCTGCCTAACCAGGGTCCTTTGGGAGGGGGTTGTAAACCCGGTGCTCGTGTTCACGAAGTTCTGTACAGCTCACCCACTGGCAAGAATACAAAATTGGACCTTCTAACCGTTCCAGACTGTGGAGTGTTTTTACATTGATCTTTTGCTAATGCAATTAACAGTATGCTTTGCATGTATGACTTAATAAATCCTTGAATCATAAAAATAAAATAAAAAGCAACATTTTGGATTTGAGAAGCCCAAATAAAAGACAAAAAGAATATGAGAAGTGCCTTGCTATATTACTTTCTAAATAAGCTTAGGAAAGGGCCTTATTCAAAACATTAAATTAAAATTTCTCTGGCTCACCTTCTGCAAACATAATTTGCTCCTGGCTTTGGGCACACTCAAAGGGAAACAAATGTTCAAAGTGAAATTTATAAAAAGTGACAGAAAAAAAGCAATGCTTGTAATAAATAATATATTATTATAAGAGAAGCAACGTGATTGAGTGATGTCACTCTTATGCCTTTTCTCCACCAGCGTAACACCTGCTCCAGCATTGCTTCTGCCCAGGGTTGTTTTCTGTGCTTGGTGGGGCTACTTGTTGTACGAAGTCCTTTACCAAGGTGATTAAACTACCTTCTGTCCACCCATCACAAAATAGAAGACCAGATAAGAATCTAGATGGTGAAGTGAGCACATACTCTGAAGGACTGAGAGTTATTCTCATACTAACTGCATGTGCTCTTAATGTGGGCCTAAAATAGCATTTCAGGAATTCTCAAGGCCATTTTACAGACTGCCCTTCTAAATCTTACAGTGAAAACAACCCAGACTGAAAGAAGCAACATGTGCAAAGGACTGTTAAGTAGCTTCTCTCCCTTTCTAGATCTCAATAATTGCTACAAAGATGAAGATTCCTCCGGCTCCAAATTGTCATTTGTTTGACCTCTGGTGAATGTCATAGTTACTGAGTCCCTATTTATTTCTATTGAGAGAGAAGAAATCTGCCTTATTGATCATAGGGATCAAACATAGGAGAAAATAGAAGTGTGGTTGAAAATTTACAAATGTCTGGAGATCAATACTAACAATAATTTTGGTATTATTTGTTAAAAAAACCGTCATTATTAATAAGGATCTATGAACTGGTTTTGGGCATTGTAAACACAGTTCTTATACCAGTCTCCAGATTTATTCACTTATCTAATTCATATGCTATAAAAACATACAGTCGTATTGGTGCTATACATCCTTGACACACTGTCATCTTCTATTCTAAAAAAGGTCGTTTAACAGTTGTTGTTTTTTACATTAACTGAACCTGTTTAATAGGATTTCTACAATAGGGGAACATAATTAAGCCCTTTTTCTATGTCTTCAAAGCTAAAATTTTGCAATGATTTCACATTTTTCCTAATGGAATAGACTCTAAATTTTGGGCCATAGGAGTCACTTGTAAGAATCATGCAGTAACATTATTGAATCTCAATTCTTTTATGAAGAATATTTAGTACTGTTGGCCTACATTTACTCAGCAAAGTTAGACACTGTCCTAAGTCAGAAGGAGAAACCAGAGTACAGGTATTGACACTTTCGGGGCTGTGTTGAAAGGGGCCATGCCAATCTTCCAGGGCTGCCATAAAAAAATACTACAGACTGGGTGGCTTAAACAACAAATTAATTTTCTCACAATTCATATGGTCTTTCCTCTCTGTTTATATCTGTGTCCTAATCTTTTCCTTTAAGCACATGACTAAAATTGTGTTAGGATACACCTCAGTGATCTCATTTAATTTAACACCCTCTTTAAAGACCATATCTCCAAAACAGAGTCAAATTCTGAAGTACTTGGGGTTAGGGCTTGTACATATGAAGTTTGGAAGGGAGCACAATTCAGCCCATAACTGTAAATGATGTGCAAGTTATCCAGCTGGCACATGGGAACAATACCCACTTTGTATACTTCCTCTTATTCCCAATCATGGTTTAATAATTATTGCACGAACCCTTTGATTCACACTTTTTCACAAAGTAACATCCATGTGGTTTAGCTAACCTAATAAATCATACTCATTTTAGGGCTGTGGATGGCATCAATGAAGGACTCTATGTCCACTCATATCACTTGGAAAAAATAAATATTAAAGAAAACTTTGAGTGTCTGTGTTGTGTTAAGCAGTGAAGCTGCCTGCAGGTGCCTGTCCTCAAGGCTGGTGGGCAGTCAGACACATACTTGAGTGACTATAAGACAACTTACTGCATCATGGAGGTACATACAGAAAAGTATTAGGGACACATAGCCAGGACCAAACCAGGGGCGATAGTGAGGAAAACTTATTAGAGAATGTAACATTTCAGAGGGTCTTAAACAATGAGATCACAGGTAGAATTGTGGGGCAAGTCATGGACATGTGAACTACAACCGATTCTGGTAAATGTTTTCTTCCTTATTGTCTCTGTTACAGTCACAAAACCAAAAGATGCAAAAAACCTTCTTACAGGAAACCCCAAATCTTCCTGCTGAAATCTGTTCTTTTCCCAGTCTTCTCCATCAATATGTAGAACAACATTGAACCAGTTATGCATGTCTGAAATTGGACATTTCAAATTTCCTAACACTTTAAATTTAATAACTGTTCAGCTTTCTCCAAAATGTGCTTTGATTCTTCCAGTTCTTTCCATTCCCACTTTCAGACCCTGCTCCAAACCCACATCACCCACCCCCAGTCCTGACTTCCAATTGTATTCTTCTTTTCCATCCTTCCTCACTTCAGCACATTTTCCTGTGTCCAGATTATTTTTTTAATGTAAACATATTATGTCATTTCACTGCTTATATTTTGTTTTCTAGTAAGCTTAGAATAAAATAAAAATTCCTTAACTTTGCTGATAAACCCATTTAGACTGTGGTTCTTTATCCTCCAGCCGTATCTTGTTCCATTTCCCTCTTTTAAAATATTTCAGTCATATGAATGTTTTTGGGCTCCATGAATATGTCAGATCTTTATCTGGAATCCTCTTATCCCTGTGTCTGAATTCTTAGCACAAATGTGTCTTTCTTAGAAAGCTCTTCCTTGATTGCCTAATCTAAATTAGGTACTCCTTAATACTTTCTCATAAAACTCATGGTACTGACCACAATTTAAATTATGAGTTGTGGATGCACATGTTTGATGTCCATTTCCCTACTAGACTGGTGATTCATGAAAGCAGTATGTTCAATTTGTTTAATTTGTTCAGTATGTTTAATTTGTTCAGTATGGTATGTGCAGTGATGATATGCTGCTGGCATATAATAAGTCCTCTGGAGAGAGGGAGGGAGGGAAGAAAAGGAAAAATTTAAAAAGAAAAAAAGAAGCCCACTGGTGTGGCTCAGGGGTTGAACATCGACCTATGAACCAGGAGGTCACAGTTTGATTTCCAGTCAGGGCACATACCTGGGGTTGTGGGCTTAGTCCCCAGTAGGGGGTGTGCAGGAGGCAGCTGATCAATGATTGTCTCTCATCACTAATGTTTCTATCTCTCTCTCCCTCTCCCTTCCTCTCCAAAATCAATAAAATATATTTTAAAAAGAATGAAGGAAAATAAAAAGCTAGTCAAGCTTGCACATTTTCATTTTTACCTACTTTGTCCATGAAAAGCTGTGTGACTTTGGATAAGTTATATAACCTCTCTATGTCACTTTTCCTGCCTAAAAATGTTTCAGCATCATCAGAAATAGGGTGCCCTCAAAAACAAAGACAATTCCCTGCATTTTGGAAGAAGGATGAAATTCAAGAGTAGGAGAAAAGCTCAGAAACAGGTTGGTTCTATGTGGTATTGGGTCCTTGTCTTATCTGATTCTCTCCCTCTGTCTTCTCCCTGTTTTTTGTTTGTTTGTTTTTACTCTTCTCTTTCTCTAGTATCCTCCCCCCAGATATTTCTTCTGCACCATCTACTACCTTCAGGTGCACAGTCTCCAGAGCAAGAGAAATGGAACCCTGAAATGAAGCATGGGGTCTGGTCTCTTCCTTTGCCATGGGTCCTCCAAGCTCTGCTGCTTCCACTGTGTTTCCTGATGCTTTACAACCTCTCTTTTGTTCTCACTTTCTCTTCCAGTGGCTTTTCTGCAGCCTCATTTTTCTTTCTGTGTTGGTCTTTAGGATTCTCTGTGATTTCACCAAACACACACACACACACACACACACACACACATTTAACTGTAACCAATTGACTGCTAGTGTACACACTGTTCCCCCACCTAAAGTGGCCTCTCTCATCCTCCTCACCTGCCCTCGTATTATCTATCATGTGTCAAGAAACAACTGCAGCCAATCCCGAGTGCTTCCTGACCATCTTAGCCCATACATAATTACTCCCCCTTGATGTTTCTCTTGGACCCTAAGCACTCACTGTCTTATAAAGTTATTTATATTTTTACCATATACATTTTCCTTCCTGAATGAGATTATTACTTCTTCACAGTCAGGGACTTAGCTTTGTATTGATATTATTATTAACCATCAAAGCATTGTTATATATGTAGCAGGTTCCACCTTAAAAATTCATTTATTAACGTATATTGAATGAATCAATGGTAGCAACTTAAGATGTGTTTATTAATTGAATAATGAGATATGGAAGGAACAAAGCAAGTATGTATTGAATAATCGAATGCCTGGAATGAAGCCAACAGACTGCCCAGATGTTCTCACCCAAGGGGAAAGTTCCCCAGTTCCAGTCACAGTTGGATGATATTTACAAGGCTTAGTATCCTCTTTACTGACTCATCTCCTGTTTTCCCTGATATCAGAAATAAATGTTTTTGTCAGGAAGCCTAATTTAAAATTCTTGGCATATATGAGCATTTTATTCATAATATGACTTATAATCATTTGTTTTATTTTAATAAAATTAACTCAGAGTTACTATATAGAGAGCATTAAATTTTTGTGATGGCTCAGTAAAGCCAAATGTATTTCAGAATCAAATCTAAGCCAGAGGGCATGATTTTATGGATGAGGATATGGGGGTACAGAGAGGTTAAATATTATGTCCTCAAGACACACAGCTAATTGGTGAAAAGATGTGGTCTAGAATGCAGATCCCTTGACACAGATCCCATATTTTTCTACATCCTGCTGCCTCTGTTAGTGAAAAAATAAAAGGATAATCTTCAATGTGGACTTCCCCCAGATATTATTTTAAGTGCCATAAAATATTATAGTATAATCTATATTATGCTGTGATTAGGAGAAGCGCAATTTCCAGCATCATAAAAAGTCCTGTGGAAGAGCCACTCAGGCAGGATTAACATTGGTGTAAACATGGAATCAGATAAGTAGGGGACAACCAGGTTGAGCTGAAGCCAGTGCTGAGACTTCAGCCATGAAAGTATGGGAGTGGCCGAGGTGAAATGAACCAACCCCATCCCACATTTGCTGTATCATTAGGATCCTCAAGTAGCCATCCCTTCTTAGTCCAGAGCTTTTGCTCACTCCCTTGACTCATCTGACTTTAAACTTGTCTCTGCTCTGTGTTAAGAGGAGGACCAATGGCCTGTCTTTCAGTGTTACATATGTACCTAGTAAAGTGGCCTGTTGGTGACGAGGACTTAATCCACTAGCTCAGATAGGTAGCACAGAAAACAAAACAAAAGAACTTGGCTAGTTAACAAAGAAATTGGATTCCAGGAACATTTCTGCTATTAGCTAACCATGTGGATTTGAGATTATGCAGTCAGTATACACATTTGTATCAAAAGGGGGTTGGAATAAAACAATTCTTTCCATCCAAGGAACACTGGGGGTTGCTGAGTGGGTCCTCTGTGGTTTTATCAGTGGAGATGTCAGGTTGGACGTCCACACCTCCCAATCTGACTCAACCAGAACTGTTCTAGTTTAATCTGCATCAGTGTCTTGCATAATACTTAATCCACTGGAGTAGCTCGTCTCTAATGTGCCTACCGGGCCCTTCAATCTATAAGATATTGAGGGCAGGCTGGGCCTGACAGTGCATTTCTGATCACACCAGGTAGGCCTGACCTGTCTAGGATCAGTCGGATTGGTGAAGGTTCCCACCACAGAAATTCAGAGAGAAGCCCCTCCTTTCCTTACAAGTCCTCCAAGCCATAAAGCTACCCAGGATTCTAGTTCACATCAAAAAGTCATTGATGAAATAAATTCCTTGCAATTTTCCCTATGGCTTAGATCCACCTGACCAAGATCTGGGATCTTATGAGGCTCTGATTTAGCAAGTTTATTTCAATTCATTCGTTGGGCATCAATTATATGCTATCCATTGGCTTGCATAGTTTGAAATTTTAGGTTGAGATTTATTATCTTGTTGTTATTGTTTATTTTTGGTTTGTTTTTGTTTTTCCACACTTAACCCCAAAACTCTAGCCCTGTATCTCCATAGAATAAGAAAACTTAGGGACCAATGTCCTTTTTTTCCTTATATGATTCCATTGAGTTCTTCCAACCTCTATTTATCACCAATTGAGCATCCATTACCAAACTAGGTACAAGAATAAATAAAAGACAAATTTAAAAAGAAGATTCCTGTCTTCAAGAATTTGGAGTGTATCTGAGGGAAAAACCTTCCCCATAGAACACCAGCAGGTAACAAAGAAGAGTGCTAAATTAGCTACAACCACCTGCCAAAGGTAAACACTAAATTTGCTTGGCAGGCTGGATAGGGTGAGATTGGGGCAAGCTGGAGTTGTCAGAGATTTGACCTGTCTGTTGGAGGGCCAAAAGGATTTGGACACAAAGAGAAAATGATTTCATTTTTAAAAAATATGTTTTATTGACTTTTCACAGGGAGGAAGGGAGAGGGATAGAGAGTTAGAAACATCGATGAGAGAGAAACATTGATCAGCTGTCTCCTGCACACCTCCACTGGGGATGTGCCCGCAACCAAGGTACATGCCCTTGACCGGAATCGAACCTGGGACCTTTCAGTCTGCAGGCCGATGCTCTATCCACTGAGCCAAACTGGTCAGGGCAGAGAGAATGATTTCTTACGGGAAAAGGAAGTAGAAGACAAACCCCAAGGACTAGCTCCTTTGGGGTGAAAGCTGGCTATGGCAGAGAGCCCAGACACCCACCTCAGCCACCTCCTCAGTGGAGGTTGCTGGTCAAGTGACTTACCTGCTCTGGATCTTAACCATCTTCCAATGGATATCCAGCTCCTGGGTTCATATTTATCTCAAAGGTGCATTTCTACAAGTGTCTGCTTGTCACATGCTTAGTGCTTCCTACCTGTGTGAGAGCCACACATTATTCTATATAATAAAAGGCTAATATGCAAATCAACCAAATGGTGGAATGACTGGTCACTATTGCATGCACTGACCATCAGGGGGTAGAAATTCAACGCAGGAGCTGCCCCCTGGTAGTCAGTGCACTCCCACAGGAGGAGTGCTGCTCAGCCAGAAACCAGGCTCACAGCTGGTGAGTGCAGCGGCAGTGGCAGGAGCCTTTCCCATCTCTGCAGCAGTGCTAAGTATGTCCAACTGTCAGTTTAGGCCAGCTCCCATAGGGAAGGGCCTAAGCCAGCAGTCAGACATCCCCTGAGGGCTCCTGGACTGTGAGAGGGCACAGGTAGGGCTGAGGAATCCCTCCTCCTCCAGTGCACGAATTTTCTGCACTGAGCATCTAGTTATTACCATAATCATCATTCACCACCTGCTTGTCTCACTTGAACTCATTACTCAGGCTATCCCTCTCCCTAAAGGAGTTTTTCACCATTGCCCAGGTTACATATACTTGCTCTTTGGGAGGCGAATTTATTAAATGTTAAGTTTTAAAGTGACAATCTCCAAATGTTTGAGAGAACTTAAAATGGAAAAACTAATATTATATTGGGATTCCTCAATAAGACTGCTTATTTTTCAGAAGTCCAGGGTGGTGGAAGGTGGGTGAGTGCCCTCTCAAAGGCAGTAAGAAGAAAGAGCCTACTGAGTGGCTAAGGGAACACAAGAGCCAAACCAGCTTTCAGAGGAGGGGGCTACCCACATGTGAACAATCTTCCCCATTTTCTTATTTCTCCCATGACTTCCTTTTCCTAAGGCAGCGATGATATTCTGGGAATAAGTTCACATTTTCTAAGGGAGAAATACTGCCAGGCTTGTTAATCTCATGCAGATGTGATGTTACGTTTACCATGTTGTAATATGGCTTCTTAAAGGATAAGTTGAAAGGAAGGGGGGAAAAGAAGCCCACCAAAAAACAACAACAAATATTCTCCAACCCATATGGTCAGTAATTGCTGTTTAATAGTCCTCCTATTACAAACCTAAGAGGCAGCAGTCTGAATTACCAGTAGAGTATTAATAAACAGGAATGAGTTAATAGTGCATAAAGACCTTCTAGTGGAACAGTGGGGGAGTTGAATATTCTTTTCTCCAGTCAGCTGTAAGTAATTACTGCATGGTGTGCTTCTGACTATTACCATAACAGAGCAATTGGACGTGAAGAATGGATAATAGTACGGACATGGAGGTATTTTTAGAATATCAGCAGTGAAGCAGGTAACCGGCCTACTCCAGTAGAAACCTTTAAATAAGTTCCGAAGACTTTTTTTTTTCTCCTTCTTCTTCTTCCTTATGACATTTAGCCAGGGTAGAATTTTAAAAAGATCAATCTAATAAATTATTTAAAATAACTTTACAAAGAGGATGCCTGTGATATGTAAATAAGAAGTCAAGAAGGGAGGAAGGAGAAGCCTAAAAAAGCCCAGGCGGACAGGAGGCTTCTCCCCGACGTTACTGTAACTACATAATCACAGGTTCCTTCCTGCCCCTCTGAGAGTACAGCCGGGTTGCCTGCCTGCTCGGCTGGCTCCCACTGGCTGCTCAGGTGAAAGGGAAAATATTCAAATCAGAGCTGTAACTATGATTGCTGGAGTTGTGGGTTTTCTAAAATTGAGTTAGTCATCCTCGGTGATTTAATGATGCATATCATTTATTTTAAAATATTATTACAGAGGCATTGGCTGAGCTGCGGCGCCTTCGCGGCACTGTCCATTATGCGATGCGGCCGGGTATGTCGCGGGCGGCCCAGGGCTGAGGTATTGTTGAACGGCACAACACATGTTCTCAGAGGCAAATAGCTTGACACTTTGATTCAGAAAGCAGTAATTTTGCAAATGCACACAAATATCATTTAAGGAATATTTGGGGAGAAAAAAAAATGTTTCAGGGTATATAGGTCCTTCTCCTGCCTCCGGGCTGCACGGGCCGATGCTGATTTTTCAATTTGCAGGTTTGTTAAGCATCATGGAATGTTTTGGTTCTCAATCAAGAATATTCTTCCCAAGTGGTTCCGAAGTCCTGCGCTTGAAAATAAATGTGTGTCCTCTTTGTCTCCTAGCAGCGTGTGTTCCAACATATAATGGCGCACAGGACACAGCAAAGCAATGCCTCGGATTGAACCACCGGATAGGTTTTTAACCTGTCTTTCTCCTGGGTGGGGACCAGGCTCACCTCTGTGGACAGTTGCAGGCAGCTGGCATCTACCAAGGGTGGGTAGGAGCCAGGACCCAAGTGCTCCTCCTAGCAGGATTCCTGCCCTCCCTTTGGCACGAGAGCTGAGCAAGGGCTGAACTGGCTCAGTGTGAATAACCTCAGGGTCCCACCTGAAACAAAGAGGCGCAGCCCATGAGACAGCTGGCAGTGCTGAACTGATCTCTGCTCACTGCTGTGGAGTCTTCTGACAAACAAGTGTGCTGGAGTGAACGCTGTCACGTTTGTTTCTGTGTCTGAGGTCTGCCAGCCAGCATATTCAAATTCATCTGGACAGGGCACCCTTTGTTTTGCTAAAAGATGCTGCAGTGCCGATTGACAGATGTATATTTCACTTGTGTAGCTGGTCAGTCTCAATAGGAGGCAAGGGCACACCTGTTACAGGTGTTACTAGGGCCCAAGGAGATCGGCTTTTCCAAGTTACTGGGTTTGCTTTATTTTCTTCATGTGTTTAAAAAGAGAATAGTTCTGTTCCCCCGAAGTCTACAGAATGATGAGGACAAATGAAACTCTGGCTAATTAAATGCCAGTTTTTAACGAAGTTTTCACAGAGGGCAAAAAAACACTGGTCATTTCTAGAAAGTGATCAAGACCTCATGATTTAGGGCATCTCAGCATTCAGCATCTTTGTGTTTCTAATTTAGTGAAATTTGGAAGTACTTATCGCTGACTTTGTATGTGATTGCACTGTTTGTGGTCATGAGTAAGACCCATCAAAACTTATTCTACAGCCTGATTAGGGTGCAGGCTATACCCAGAGTCGCCTCTCCATTAGTAGCGCTAGCAAAGATTTCCCCAGAAAAGATATCACCAACAATCAGAGCTGGTGCTATTTTAGATCTAGAAAACCCTCTAGGGATCAAAAGAATAAGAGGTTTTTCCCAAGAGTCAGACTAAGGGGGGAGAGAAGGCTTCACTGCCTTTATATTTCCATTTACCTCTAAGGAGCCCAGGGGGAAAGAAATACCTGGAATTATTAAGAAACCAAGAAGTTTCAGAGGCCACCATTTCATCTCTTCAGGATTTCAGCAGGTACCTCTCTAGTCAAGAATTGTTAGTATTTTCTAGCGCTCACATTGAAACAACTTAGCAGGCCAACACACCATTAAGAACCAGTGAAAAGCTAAATTATTTAGAATTGATTATTCAACTCAATTTGTATAAAACTTTCCAGACTGGCTGAATTTAGCTACTCTCCTTATGGGTTAACAGGATAACCAGTAGAACTCACCAAAAGTGTTTTTTCCATATTTGACAAATAATCATATGAAATGTCCAGTGATATATCAGCATATGACATATAAGTGATAATAAAAGAGGTCTAAATAATCTGGCTTCTGTCTACTTCATGGATTTCATCTCCTCATGGTCTTATGTCAGTTCCTCCATCATCCTGAGCTTATCCCTGCTTCTGAGTCCTTGGCACTGCCTGGTTCCAACTGGAAGGTCTTCAGCCTCAGGGTAAATGTCATCTCCAAGAAACTATGCTTAATAGCTTTCCAGGCATTCTCTAAGCACTACTACGCTTTATTTTCTTCACAGCAGGTATACTGGTTGATATTTTCTTGTTTTCATGTGCATTAGTTCAACTGTTCTCAATTTTTGCTTTCTTCCCTGCTATAATATTCATGCCACGTGACAAGTAACTATGGGTAGAAAATAATCGCATCCTTATCCCCCACGGATGTTGGGCTTATCCGTGCGACCTGCACTGCTTTATAAAATAGAACAGAGACTGTAAATATGTTGTGTGTCTTGCTTACGTCCTGGTGCTCCAGATAGCCCCTATAAGAGAAAATAAATATTTTGTAAGCCGTCACTTTTTGAAGAAAAATGAAGAGGATCTTAGAACAAAACATATTCTAATCAGAGCCAAGTCCCCCCATGACCTGAAGGAGTGCTGTTTCAGCCTACCCATGGGATTGTTAGCAAGGAAACAAATACTTGTTTGAGACGCTGAGATTTGGGCTAGGGTGTGAAGCTTTTCGTTTATTGTAATTGTGCCAATTGCTAATTAATATAGAAATTACACCAGAAATGGACTTCACCTGTCAACAAACTTCTAATATGTGTCATCTGGTTTAGGTTCACAAAGCAAGTAGGGAGAAATGCTAAAAAATGTAATCAGAAGTTGGAACAATAACAACCCATATTATATAGTAATAAAACATAAAAGTATTGGCTGTATTAACCTAGAAGGCAAAAGATGTACTAAGTGCACTTCTAGCATTGGGCTGAGAAGCTTTAAGGGAAAATATTCATAGTATGAGTTGGCTGCTATTATCTGCATTTGATACGTAACTACATGAAATAGATGAACTTGGCAAAAATTGACTGGTTTGCAAGCAGGATTGAGGGGAAATGAGAGAAACCAGAAATTCTGAAAGTTGTTAGTTTGAAAAATTAAACCATTTCTCTATATGGATAGGTTGACCTTAGGGTGTTGCCATAAAGACCAAATAAGGTGGTTGTCACACACTTTGCTAAGACCTCTGAAAAGATTAAGGAGATAGTACAACTTATAGATGACTAATACATGCAAAGTACCTACACTTATTTCTAGAAAGAAGCATGTCTCTAAAAGAATTGTGGGAAAGACATCTGGCACATGTAGTTGACTGGAAAATACATAGAAAATTTACAAAGTTTTTGAGAGCATTGTATTGGAAAACTTGCCACCAGCCTAGATTTAAAAAGATCATGTCTGTTTGAGATATATAAAGGACCCCAAAATTTTACAGGCAGGAAACAGGCTGAGAAATCTGCTAAGCTACCAAGAAGAGCATATTCTTCAGTATTCATCAAAAAAGCTAAATATGAAAAAAGGAGTTCCAAGGGCAGAGCAAAGAGAAAATTGATGGTCAGCTTTCAGGTGCTGAACCTGGGCTTAACCTAAGTATATATCAACCTTTTTGTTTGGGAAATCTGGAAAAATTTGCTCAAGAGAATTTCAAAATTGCTATAGACCAGTGACTTCTATGTTTTTGTCATGGTTTTTTGTTTTTTTTTCTTATTTAGTGCAACTGTTTGTTTATTCTGTCCCTATTCCAAGATTGTATATTAGGTGTGTGGGGGAAGATAATATATCTTTCAGTTCATAGATGTCCAGATCAAGAGCAGTTCCATCTAGACCTAATCATGAGATCCTGGACTTGGAATCTGATGGGTGAGACTTTGTGGGGCTTTGCAATCACAATAAGTATGTTCCATATACAAAAGGATTGTGGACAATCACAACCAAGAGGGCAGACTGTGGTAGATAAAGTGAATTATTATTTTCAGTCCCTCATTTCCTAACTATAAAATTAAACATTCACACTTTTTTCCATGTAACTTTCAGTTCTTCCCCCTATGAATGAAAAATATTTATTTTATCCATTCATGTTGGGCTTGCCATGGGAACCGTCTTTGTTAATGAGATGTTAGGAAATGTGTCTGAAGCAGTATTAGGCTTGCTGGCTTGATCCGACTTGTTCTCTGTACCCCTGCCACTCCCCGTGAGGAGATCATGCCTCCAGATAACTGCTGGTACAGGGAGAACCAAAGAGGCAAGTAGACTAGATCCAATCCCAATCGACATTTTTGAGCCAAGATAAGCTACACCATGCTAAGATCAGGCACCTTCCAGTTGACCCACAGAACTGCTATAGAGACAATAAATGTTTGGTCTTTCCGTTTAGAGCTTTAGAGTTATTTGTTTCACAGCATTCCTGTAAAATAAATGCTGATTGATGGAGTTTATATGTTTGTTCATTGTCTTCCCCCATGGGAATGTAAGCACTATGAAAATGGAATATTTTCCATTTTGTTCATGTATGTACTTCAGTGGAAAGAAACATTCTAGGCACAATAAATATTTTAAAATTAAAAATTAAAAAGACAATATATAGTAAAGTAACAATTAACATTATCTATTAGAACCCTGCTTCACAGTGGGCAAAGAAGAATGGCATACCTATAGGAAAAAAAAGCATTTGAAGTTTTTCACAAGAAAGTATTAGAGATCTCCTTGAGTGGTGCTATGAATGTCTGCTATGGAGATAGCTGCAGAGACCAGAACAGTTAATGCAGCTGAGGAAATAGAACTATCATGAGACAATGCCCAGTTGTCCTTACATCTGCAGTTCCAGCACAGAGTGGGTTCTCATTCATGTATGTTCAAATGAATTGACTCTGATTGCTCATAAAAGCTTTCCTCGCCCACTTGGCCTTTAGTTGTGGACTATATTAAAAGGACATCAGCAAATAATGCAGGTCTCTGCTTCCTTCTTCATCTGCTGAACACTCTAACATGGGAGGCACTTGGTTGTGCCTTTGGGGTCAGCCTTGGAGAGCCTGGTATTCTCTTCTCTTCCTTCAGATGAATAGACAGGAACGCTAAGATACTCTTAGCAGAACTTGTTTTTACGCCTTCTACATTCTCCAAATCAACCCACTTTACACTCTTATTCTTTTCTAATAATCATTTTCTTTAGCCCAAATATCCCACCCTTAATTTAAGGCAGTGATTCCCCTGAACAGGTTAGTTTCTATCTGCCCTTGCCCAGCTCCTGCCACTGACTCTGGTGCTAAATTCTGAGCATGTAACTTTTGAGGTAGACAGTTCTTGCTCCCAACGTGTCTTTTAGGGAAGAGTAATGTATTTGAAAGCAACACAATCTGATCATGTTACTTTAAAATAAATTTTACAACTGAGCGTACATCATGGGAACCCAAACACGGGGCATGTAAATGGTACTGAGGGATAACAAAAAATGGAATTTGAAATAGTAGAGAAAGAAAGGGGATAATAATGTGAGTGAAGTTCCCCAAAATTTGTTTTATGTTTATACCCACTATAAAAAAATAAATATCGGTGTCTCCCTGAAAAAAAAAATTATATGGATGAGCAGATATATACTCTAGTACTAATGAAAAAGGCAAAAAGAATTTGTAGAGACCTCAAAACTCTTTCTCGGAGTATGCTATGCACACCCTCCCACAACCTCAAGAAAAGAGGTGAAATATCAGGGAAGCACAAAACAGCAATTAATGCTGCCAAGGAGAAAAGCAGAACCTAATGATTGAAACAGTGTGTCCACTTGTTGGAAGTGCCTTGCATTTTGAAAGATGCTTGGAGTCAACAGAGAGAAATTAAAAAGCAAGTGAAGAAAGTCTAACGTGTAAAAACAAGACCAAATTGGAGGGTAAAGGAAGAAACAGGATGGGGTCTGGTCTGCCACAGACAGGGTGTGGCAGGACAAGGGGTCAGCAGAGTCTGTAGAAACTCAAAACAAATCCTTGTAGGTGATTGATTAGACAAGATAAGGTGTCCTGGGGCCCAGGGTTCAAGAGTTTACAGGGTGGATTTAAGTTTTCTGACTTAGTAGAGGGCATTTTTGAAGATAGCTGAAAAGTGTTCAATAAAATTTGTAAAGTAAATTCATATCCTCAAAAGTTTGTTTTATGTCCACTTACTATTTTTTAAATCTCATATTTGTGGGAACTAAATGGTGCCTAGGACATGTAAAAGTTAGTCTCTTATATTTATCTTCCCTTCTCTTTGTATCTCTCCACTCCAACTGCTCCCCTCACCCCCACCCCACCCTGGAAAGCAATGCAGTCAGTTTTCTAATAGCAAATCTTATTCCAATAGTTTCTGCAAAGACCTTGTTTCTCAGGCATGTGTGTCCTTTTAGAAGAAGCCAACTGGAGTAGGAGAACTTATAACCTCCCAGACAACATTTATCTCAAGGGACACACTGATAGGAAGTCTTCCACATATCTTTATTAACTGGGATACAAAAGGTAGAAATTCATAAAAAATTCCCTCCCAACCACAAATTCTAATACACATACTGCAAATAGTTTCATAATTCTTCTGACAAAAACCAAAGGAAAATCAAAGAATGATGTAAATAAGCAAATGCCTTTCTTTTTAAATTCTTTCATCATCACCAACACATTTTATAATTATTATTTACCATTGTCTTCCTTTACATATATATTTTTTATCGACAGTGCAAAGAAACAAAATGTGGAACTAAATAGTGAGGGGAGAAACCTTGAAAAGACTTTGCCTAATTAACAATAGCTCTTATGTTTACATATATGGTTGCATGTGACCTTCCTAACAGATTGGGTAGGGTAGGACAGGGAAGGGAGGTAGCCCATCAGGATAGTTTTTTAGTCATAAATGCCTGACACCTGGGTGGAATCACTTTCATTAGCCATAATATCTTCCACAGGTTAGTTAATATCACTGAGGCTCCATCATTTGCAAAACAAGTATATAGCTCTACCTCCTAGGTTTGGTGTGGGGAATAAATGGGAGAAAATACATGCCTGAGTACATAGGACTAAACCAATATCTATAAATGCCAGCTAGAGTTAGTATCACAAAGGTGTTAGTATCCTCCCACACCTGACAGCTGATATGTCCAGAAGCATGACTGACCTTGCTGCTGACCACACAGAAGGAGGACTGTCTCTTTTACCTTTTAATACGCAGAGGCAACCTGTCTGTGTTTTTGGCACTTCTAACAAGAAAAATAAAATAAAATAAAAATCCATTAGGAAAATATGTATTGATGTCATTCCAACTAAATTATTAAATATCTTTTTAACAAGTGTGTCAATTTAGTTACAATCTTTCAAAGATGCAGTGAGTCAGTCTGGGCATAGGCAGAGCGCTAAAAGGTCAGACTCCATCTACAGGGTGGCCCACTGCAGTCTCTCCTCCACCCCTTGCTAGCCATCTCTAACCTTAATGACATAATTAAATGGCTATAAAGTTCCATAATTCTTGCTTCTTTAATTAACTGGAAGAGAGCCTCTTACCTTCTTAATGTTGAAGATTCTGCTGTTTCACTTTGCACAAGTTTCAAAAGCCTAATCTTCAAACTCCCTAACAATTATAAAGAGTGCTATTTTTAAAAAAATTAAATAAATGAGAATTTGGATATGCAAACTTTCAATCAATTATGCAAGTTGGTCCTCTTTATCTTACTGTTTGCTGGTTTTCACCAAAAATTGTCCTAGATGACAGACGTGAAGTTAGCAGAAGCCAATATCAAGTCCCTTGAGATTCATATTGGACTCAAGAGGTACAGCTCTTCCTCAGAGGCTTACCTTCTTTATGAAGGAAAAGCATGAATTTGGAACAAGACACAAAATACATATTACCACTTTTACCAAAATTTCTTGTCACCTCTTCTTTTTTCTCTTTGACCTGACATCCATTCAATAAAAACTAAATTAATTTATGTTAAATTAATTCCATTAATTCAAGCAGAAAAGGAAATGATCTCAATTAGAGGCATCATGGAGGATGGCCACATAAAAGGAACCCAATGGTGCCACTTAGGAAGGAAGAGAAAGATGGAGAATGTATATTCTATATGATTTCCTCATGTTTCTGTGGCATGGATAAGACCCAGAAATATCTTTATGTCCAAGAGAAGACTCGGGGGTGGGTGGGGCTGAGTTGAGCAGAGGGGGCTGAGCATGGGGACAAGGTGCCACCTCAGCAGACACTCTGGGAGAACTTTCTAGGACAGGGGCTGGTGACACTATATGGCAGAAACTCAAAACTGTCAGCAAAAGCTAACATGAGTCAGCAGCATCTGGGATTTTAGTAAGAGAATTGACCAAATAATAGGAGAGCAGGTCTCAAGTTGAACCTGCTATTGGCACCAGTCGAGAAAAGAGCAGTCAGGTAGAGGAGAGATCTCGCTATGGATACCTGCTGGGCCAGAGATAGGACAAACCCTCAAGCACCCCATTTCCTCTGCTTTCAAGGAGACAGAGCAAGTCCCTCAGCAGGGATGTCCCTTAGGGTGGAGATGACAGTGCACAAATAACTGCTCTGGGGTATCACCCTCTCTTGGCACATCATGTGCCCTGGTCCAGGCCTTGTTAGTCTAGAGGGAGGGAGGTCTTCTGACATTGGTCATCTCAGAAGAGTGGCTTTTTGTAATTTTGCCTTTTTTTTATAATTCACTAGGGGCCCGGTGCACAAAAATTTGTGCACTCGGGGGGTGGGGGTCCCTCAGCCTGGCCTGTGCCCTCTTGCAGTCTGAGACACCTAGGGGGGGATGTCCACCTGCTGGCATCCCTGGCCAGCCTGGGTGAGGGGCTGAGGGCCATTTTCAAGCTGCCCACAGCCCCTTCAGGGTTCGTGCACTGGGGGGTGGGAAGGCTGGTGAGTGCAGGCCTGGACGTTTCCCACTGGAAGGCCCATGATCGCGCACGCCTGGTGGGCCCCCACCATTGAGGGGACACACCTGGCACAGAGCTGGGTGGCTAGCCAGGGGCGGACGCTGGTGCAGGATCCCTCGGTGGGGCCCTGCTGCTGAGCAAACACACCCAGGGTGGAGCTGGGCAGTGAACTGGCTTTGGATTCTCTGCACTGTGCAGCAGACGCTCCCGCATGCCCTGTGGAGGCCCTGGGGAGTGGATGAAGGTAGCGGACCCTGGACGGGTGCTCCCGCACGCCCCTGAGGAGGCCCCCGAGGCAGAGCCAGACTGTGGACCCAGGACAGGTGTTCCTGGACACCCTGCGGAGGCCCCCAGGGCAGAGCCAGGCAGCGGACCCAGGACGGGTGCTCCTGGATACCCTGAGGAGGCCCCAGGCCTGAACCCCCCCCCAACTGAGCTGACACACCTGGCACAACTATGCCAACTGTGGAGGCTCCCAGTGCAGAGCCACCCTGTCAGCCTCCATCTTGGCTGGGTTAATTTGCATATAGCCGCTCTGATTTGCTGGTGGGTGTGGCTGTAAGCAGAGGCTCAGCCAGCCTAGGCAGGCAGTTGCAACAGAAGCCTCTGGTTTGCTCTAGCTTCATGACTGCTGGCCTCCATCTTGGCTGGATTAATTTGCATACAGCCACTCTGATTGGCTGGTGGGTGTGGCTTAGGTGTCTCGGGTAATGGTCAATTTGAATATTACTCTTTTATTATATTAGGTTATAAATTGAAGTCTGTGTTAGCTCTAATCCTGTCTTTGAAGACATAGACATCATTTTGAGGAATAGAAAAGTAGAGGTTGGGGAACAATCTGAGTGATTGAGCATTTTCCTAAGGAGAATTGTTTTTTGAAAGAAGACTCTATAAACCATCATGTTTTGAATAGATCGAATGGAATACTATGCTGCTGTAAAAAGGAAGGATTTCTTAGCATTTGCAGCAGCATGGATGGAACTGGAGAACATAATGCTAAGTGAAATAAGCCAGTCAATGAAAGAAAAATACCGCATGTCCTCACTCATCTATGGATAATAATAACCATTATAAACTGGTGAACAAAAATGGATGCAGAGGCAGAGCGGCATCAAACAGGCTGTCAAATTACAGCAACAAGGACAGGAACATTGGCGGGGGGTAACAGATCAGCCAAGGGACTTTTGTGTGAGCATTTAAGCATAACCAATGGACACAAAACACTGGGGGGTAGGGGAGGCTCGGGGAAGGTCAGGGGGAAAAAGAGATATATGTACTAATCGTTGTAAAACTTTATGTAATAAAAAAAAATGATAAAATAATGAAAGGAGACACACACCAGAGGTGACTGAAATATTGTTAATGGATTATAAGTTGTATTTTTCCATTCAGGGAAGTGGAATTCCATGGGCCAGATCAGTGCTTTTAGAAATTAGAAGGCAACATTTATTTTCTGCATATCTGAGCAACACATGAAGAAATTCCCAACCACATTGTATGTGTGTGCATGTACAACATAACATTAGAGGATTATACTCTAAATATAACCACAGTGTTTTTTTTTCTGCATAATGAGATTATAAATGTTTATATCTTTGATTTTCCACTTTTCATATCCATTAATTTTTCTGTGATGAATATATATTAGCTGTTTAAAATCAAAAATTCATAAATGCTATTTTAAATAATTTATATCTTCTAGTTGTTTTTTGTCTAAACAACTGTTTTGAAAAATGTAGAGTATTTGGTCAGCCAGATACATATATATATATATATATATATATATATATATATATATATATATTATCTCTTCTAACTAGTAAAAGCATAATATTAAAATTAACCATCTCTTTGGGATGGGTAAGCCACGCCCACCAGCCAATCACAGCAACTATATGCAAATTAGTCTAGCTAAGATGGCGGAGGCAGTAGGCGGGAGAAGCGGCACATAGGGTCCCCGTGTGTGCCCAGGCCACCCGATCGCTTCCCAGGCGGGTGGCCCCGAGGGTCAATGGGAGCTGTGGGCAGCCTGAAAATGGCTCTCAGCCCCTCTCCCAGGTTTGCCACACCCCCATGGGGTGAGGGTTCCCACTGGGGAGCTTGGCCAGCCTGCAAACAGACATAGGCCTCTCACCCAGGCTGGCCAGGCACACTAGCAGGTGGACATCCCCAGAGGGGTCCCAGACTGCAAGAGGGCACAGGCCGGGCTGAGGGACCCCCACCCCCAGTGCACAAATTTTTGTGTACCGGGCCCCTAGTATATACACACACACACACACACACACACTAATAAAAGTGTAATATTGAAATTGACCATTTCTATGGGACACCTAAGCCACACCCACAAGCCTATCAGAGTGGCTATATGCAAATTAAATCAGCCAAGATGGAGGCCTGCAGCGGAACCTTGGAGGCAGGTGCAGTACAGGCTGGGGTGTGTGAGGTGGATGGGGCACAATGGGTGGGTGGCAGGCCACAGGTTGGGCAGGTACAGGCTGGGCTGAGGGACTCCCTGAATGCACTATATATTGTTCCTAGTATATATACACACACACACATACATACACTCATCCTTTCTAACTTTAATGTGTGTGTTGTTTTTTCTGTTTGAATTCCCCCCCCCCTTTTTTTTCAAAGATCATGTTGTATCTCCTTTTTTCTCTTAAAGTTTCAAAATGGCCTTTGGCCAAATGCAATAAAATGTTGCCCTGACCTGACATAAAGAATGGAGTATGTATATGAAAGCACTTTGAAAACTTTAAAGGACTTTCAAAATGCATGGTGGTATTGGTGGTGGGAGGAGAGGTAGGCGGTAGGTGGGAGTGAGGGGGAAGAAACACAAGAGGAGAAACTAGATCGTATCTTTGTGTAACATAAATGTCAAAGGTCCTTTCTAAATAAATTTGTAAACAGAAGCAAATGGAGGCACTTTCTGGCATTCCTGAGTGCTCGGGAATGCTCACAATTTTACAAAGTTGATGTAGCAACATGACACACCCCTTCAGGTTGACATTTTTCTGTGTTGTTCACTGCTAAGAACAAGAACCACTCCAATAGACAGAGGGACCTTGAAGCTACTGGTCTCGAGGTGTGAGCCCCTGAATCTATGCTGTTAAGGACTGTTCTAGAGGTGAATCATAATTAGGAAAACTCTTTAAATTTGGAGACTGATTCTAGAGCTTGCTTGAGAAGGAGAATCTAGAGACCCCCAAAGAAGGAGACATTCTAAGTAAGCTCTCCATACCTGGACTGTTCTAGAAGCCCGCTCCCAGAATGAAAGGGACACAATTTATTGGCAGAGTCCACCTTCTGTTTTCAGGCTTCCCCGTATGAGCCCAGGGCAGAGTAAGCATGGTGAGGAGTGCAGATTCGGACCCTAGCTCTAGCACTCGGAGACACCTTGGACAAGTTGCTTGCCTTTTTTTGCCTTTAATTTCTCATTATAAGCAGGGATTGTGATAGGACCTATTTCATAGGGATCTTGAGGAATCTAAAAGGCATCAATATATGTGAAGTGTGTACAATAGCATCTGGCACTTACTAAGTGCCACATAAATGCTAATTGTTAATATTAAGAAGAAGGGAATCCTCAAGTGTATCTAGGCCACCACAAGCCTCTAAGGTTCACAATCTGTCCCCTGAAGAAAGATAATCCTAAGAAGTTCTGTTCACTCTGGAAAAGGAATACTTCTCATAGCTCTTCATCGTTCAAGTGTGTGTGTGTGTGTGTGTGTGTGTGTGTGTGTGTGTGTGTGTGTGTGTGGTGACCTATTTGTGTATGAACAGATGCAAACTAAGCTTCTGGATTGGCTTCAGCAGAAACAGGGGTGGGTTTGCAGAAACAGGGTTGGGTTTGCATTGAGTTATTCATTCTTTCTGGCTTAGTTGGCCCTGGGAAGACTCCACACTCCTGGGTGGGGATCTGTCACTTACCCACCAGGAACAGTATTCAATGCACAGGTCTTATGCTTTGTAGAAAGCAAGCAAAGAAGATGTCTTCACACAGAGTGGCAAGTCCATGGGCTTACTACTTCCTCACCAGCATTTTTAATAATAACGGCTCTCAAAGGAGCATTGAAATGAAAGCCATGGGACCCTGTAGAAAACGTGAGGAGGTATACCTGTGCTTTCACCTGGAGAGTCCTTCTCTTTCTTTCCTTTTTGGATCAAATGAGAAATTACAACTAAGGAGAAGGGAGAAGAATCCCTGGATATATAAGAGCGTCATTTGTAAGGCACCCTCACCATATCCTGGAAAGGCAACTTTTACATGATTTCTGACTTCTTTGTGGGTTAGCCAGATCTCTGGCATTCTTAGGTAAATTAATAATCAAAGGACATTTTTAAATCACATGACATTTTTCTAGGTAGTATTAAAAATTTGCCCTAGCCGGTTTGGCTCAGTGGCTAGAGAGTCGGCCTGTGGACTAAAGGATCCTGGGTTTGATTCCAGTCAAGGGCACATGCCTGGGTTATGGGTTTGATCCCCAGGGAGGGACATGAAGGAGACTGTCAATCAATGATTCTCTCTCATCATTGATGTTTCTCTCTTTCTGCCTTTCCCTTCCTCTCTGAAATCAATAAAAAAAAAATTGATCAGTTGCATATTACCACACCTTACACATCTCTGCCCAAGGCATTAGTCCATTTCATCATTACACACTTTGGAAAAATGTTAGAGTTAGTCCCAAGCCAACCTGATCAATTTTAATTCATTCATCAAACAAATAGTTCTGGGTATTATTCCCACTGTTCATTCTCTTCTCTTCCCACATCTTCCATTCCCTCCCTCCTCTCCTGTGATGTCAATTTATATACTTTAGTAGGAACTGAAGAAAATACAAGTATTTCAGATTTGTTTTGCGCGCAGGAGGGGGTGGGCCTGAATTTCTAGAGTATGGCTCAGTCCTCCACACACACACATTTTCTCCCACTCCAGGGATTGCATTTCATCTTCATTCATCCAGCTAAGGAGAACAGAGGCTAATTTGGGAGCCTCTTTATGTCTGTACATATTCAGCCAGAGGGGTCAGTGTTGATTGATGCAAGGCACTCTGTCCTCCAAGAGCTCGCCAGTCCCTGCTGGTCCAGAAAGTAGCAACCAGCAGTAACTCACCCGCTAGTGCCCGTGCAGTTCTGAGCCTCCAGCTAGAAACTGTCAATAAACACCAGAGGCAACGTATGCTGCCTTAGATCACTAATAAACGCCTCACACCACCACCTCAGAGCCCTTTTACAAAAATGTATTTCTCTACAGATAGATGCCGAGCCCTAGCAGCCAATTACTACAGAAAAGCCTCAAAGGCTTGAAGGAGGATGCAGGGAGAGGGATAGGCCCCTGTCCAAAGACAGGAGTTATATGCTTTCTCCTAATAAGTATTGCTCCTTTCCATCCAGTGCCTTCTCTGAGCCAGACACCTGGAATAAGGCTTCTTCCACATTATCTCATTAATTTCTCTCAGTTCTGAGACTCAGAAAGCTCTATCCCATTTCACAGATGAGGACCCAGAAGCTCACAGAGCGTAGGTAGCTTCTCCTGTCTACTCTTTACTCCCCAGACCCCCACATGTGCGACGTGTGTTACAAAAGCACCTGGGAACTTCCCGGATGCCAGGCAATTCAGACTGTTGTCTGGACCTCAGACACTGCCACACCTTCTCTTACAGAAGAAAAACGTTCAATGGCTCGGGTTACTCCACAGGCTGCCAGACACAAGCCCCATTGTCTGCTGCCTATCCCCTAGACGTCGGCACTTCCAGGGCCTTCCACTTTAAGGGCAAGTGTCAAATATCTGGCAAGTTTGTTTTGCTACCACAAAGTGTGGGTGTTCACTCTGCATATGGCGCTGTGAGGGGTTCTGAATTGGTTTAAGGCAGTGGTTCTCAACCTGTGGGTCGCGACCCCTTTGGGGATCGACCCCTTTCACAGGGGTCACCTAAATACATCCTGCATATCAGATATTGACATTATGCTTTATAACAGTAACAAAATTACAGTTATGAAGTAGTGATGAAAATAATTTTATGGTTGGTAGTCACCACAACATGAGGAACTGTATTAAAGGGTCTTGGCATTAGGAAGGTTGAGAACCACTGGTTTAAAGGAATGGAGTAAAGGAGTATTACCTTTTAAAAAATGGCAAGATCACAGTCTTCCACAACTACTTTCAATCAGGCAACATTCAATAAAGCTAATCCCTGGGTTAAATGCTAGTGATAAAGAGCACATACATGCCTGGGCCGCAGAGTTGATGATCCCTTTCATTCTTCCTCTGCTTTACCTCTGCTTCCTAAGAAGACTCATCATGTCTTTAGACACACTGGTCCTAGGCAATCACATGGCAGGAGGAAGCGCCTGCATTGACCAAAAATCTATCTGGCTACTCACCATAGAAATCTAACATTTCCACATCCTGGAAACATCACATAGCTGGACACTGGCTATGGTCTGTTAGCTAGTTAGTCAGAGCTGTTCATTTCCCACTTCATCTACTTCTTTCTTATAATAACCAAACCACATACTACCACAAACTTTTGACTTTCTCAACCTTCCCCAGAAACTCACAACACATGAAGATGAACTATGCAAGATAATTGCTTATCTTAACTAATAAAAGCGTAATATTAAAATTAACCATTTCTTCAGGATGGCCTAAGCCAATCAGAGTGACTGTACGCAAATTAGCCTAGCCAAGATGGCGGAGGCCGCAGCTCCGGTGTGCGCTTCTTTGGGGCTGCTACCTCCACCATCTTGGGAGCCTCCGTCCTGGGAAGGCATCTGGCGCCCTGGGCCGATGCCTTCCCAGGCAGAGAAGCCTTCTGGGGGCAAGGACTAGCCGGCGGGAGAAGCCTTCCGCGGGGGTGGGGACAAGCTGGCGGGACCTGCGGTCCCCTCCTGGGAGGCCAATGGGGTAGCCAGCGCCACCTGATTGGCCTCCCAGGTGGGAGAAGCCGGCGGGACCCCGCGGCCCCCTCCTGCCAGTGCCACCCCATCGCTTCCCAGGCGGATGGCCCGGAGGGTCAGTGGGAACTGTGGCCGGCCTGAAAACTGCCCTTAGCCCCTCACCCAGGTGAGGGTCTCCACTGGGGAGCTTGACCAGCCTGCAAACAGACATTGGCCCCTCACCCAGGCTGGCCAGGCACACCAGCAGGTGAACATCCCTAGAGGGGTCCCAAACTGTGAGAGGGCACAGGCCAGGCTGAGGAAACACCCCACCACCACCCCAGTGCACAAATTTTTGTGCACCGGGCCCCTAGTCAGCAATAACTCTGACATGAAGGACCCTGGGGATGCTGCCTTTCATCATCTCTCACCAGGTTGTTTTGCCCTCATTTCTGAGGTGTAGAGGGGCAGACATGAACCTTCTTCTCTTTGCAGAACAACCTCTGGATGTGGTAGGTCCAGGTTTGAATTTGGAAGTGAGGATCACCCCCCTTTCCTGTTGTGGAGATAAATGACCTAATATTTTGAAAATGATAATAATATCTTCTATTTCTTTATCCTTCCCGTTTTTCATGCACATTGGCATCTGTGGTTTCATTAGCTCTACACACCAAACATTACATTGGCATCAACTCTTTGATATTCTTCCCAACAATACATCTCTGTACTTCATTTGATCATCTCAATCAGGAAGGGATTGTTTTCCTTTTTATCAATGAAGAAACTGAGGTTAGAGAGAGAGAGAAATGTCCTCAGCTCGTAAGTTAACATATAAACCCAGATGACTCTTTGCAAAGTCCGATGTCCATTCGTTTTCAACCCCCTTCATTTGGGGCACAGGGAAACGGAGGCCATTCCCTAAGGGATCGTGAAAGAAATAAGCCACACGTGCCCTCTCACCGAAGGAAGTTACAGCGGTAGGTGTGTGGCCATGGCCAGTGCAAACTTCCCAGAGCCTTTGTATGGACTCCAAATCCAGTCCACTTCCAAAAGCCAGGCTCCTGGAGAGGGTTTCTATTGACACGTCCCTGCCTGTTATGTGAGCCTTGCTTTTGTTGGCTGTAGAGCCAGCAGCCAGGGACAGCAGGAAGACTTGGAGCCAAGAGGCAGTCTGTTCATCCCCTAGGGACGGGGTGTTTCACCATGTTAGCTGTCTCTTGAAAGGACGGCCCCTGAAGCATCTTGCTCTCTCCCGGTTTTGTTATTCCTGAGATAATAAAGAAAGGCTCAGTCTGTCGTGTCCAAAAGACCCTTTTCAGGAGACTTGCTCTTGCTGGAAGTCTCCCGAGCTTCCTCACCTGATTGCAGTCAGAGGCTGGGCATTTCTAATTAAATGAGAACAAATAACAAAAATGAAAGGAGAGTGGGAAGGAGGAGGAACACACCAGCAAAAATTGGTATTCATTTGAAGTAGCCAATGAGAAAAATGAAGCCTGAGAACCCAACTATTACTGGCAGACACTGATGTTTGTCAGCTCATCTGAAGTTAAAAGAGCCACAGTGAGAATTTGTGGGGATGACAACTTCAGAGCAATTTTGTCTAGCATACACTGATGCAGATGTGGCCAGTATACACAGGGAGACGTTTTACATTTAGACCTGCATTTTTATTAAAGTCTCTCGTACTTTAATGCGATCTCTATTTGGTTATAGGATGGCATACGCAAGACAGGAGTTATAGATCTTGGAAGGTGGGAAGAATATATGTCCCATTGTGCCATTTTTCTTCTACCAAGTCCCGCCACGGATGAACTCTTCATTTGAGCTCAAAATTCTGCTGGAGCTCTGCCTAGAGATACTTACTGAATAAGGATGAATTGGAAGGTAGGAGATGAATTCTTGTAGTACCAGGTCTTAATACACTCCAATACCAGTAAGATAGTTTAAAATTAAATGGAAGGACTTATGGACCAAGATTATAGTGTGGCCATTACTGGAGTGATTTAGAACAGAATTCTTATTGTTCCATTAAAAAAACAACATGAAATCGCCTTAACTGGTTTGGCTCAGTGGCTAGAGCGCTGGCCTGTGGACTGAAAGGTCCCAGGTTTGATTCTGGTCAAGGGCATGTACCTTGGTTGTGGGCACATCCCCAGTGGGGAGTGTGCGGGAGGCAGCTGATGGATGTTTCTCTCTCATCAGTGTTTCTAGCTCTCTATCCCTCTCCCTTCCTCTCTGCAAAAAGTCAATAGAAATATATTTAAAAAAATAAATACAAAACAACCTGAAATCAATAGTCTAACAAAGCCCCAGCATCCCTTTGGCCTCCTTGATACCATTTTTTTATTGGTTACTCCTTTACCACATCTGCCTGATACATTGCTCGCACCTATTCAACTACACTAGATAGATATCACAGGATCCTAGAATAAGCATTCACCATCCAGATGCAGAAAGGACATTTATATTTAATGTGCACTTTCAATCCTATTAGTCAAAGTAATATATTGTATAATAAAATATTTCATCTTATTCCAGCACTCTCATCCTGAAGAAACAATGAACACACAGAAACATAACTCAGATTATATTGTCTATCAACAAAGGCAGGCTCTCCAACAAACTCAAATCCTATTTTGATAAAATAAACTATTTGATACTAGAGAGTTAATTTAATCTTGTCCCCAAACTAGTTGCATCCACATATTAAAGGCCATTATTAACTAGGCAAAGAGATTTGAGAGAACACAATGGATGATTACTTTATAAGAGACATTCTTGCAGCTTTAAAAACGCAATTTGGTCCTAGGGCTGTCCCTTCCCATCATTCTCCATTTTAATTCCCACTGGCCAGGCATAAGGAAAACTTTCAAGTCCGGAAAGAAGCTGGTGTGACTGGGTATTTCCTCAGAAATGTGACAATCCCTTTATTAGAAAAATACAATAAACGTTCAGCAATGAGAAGAGAAAATGTCTCTTAAGGCCATTATTTTTAGCTGAGCGTTGTTGTGACTGTTTCCATGGCTAACCCATGAACGTGTTTTCTGCACAAGCCCGGTCAGCGAGTGGCCTTAATTAACTTTCACATGGAAAATGCGGCAGTTTACCACTTATTAAATACTTACCACACTGAGTTACAATTTTATCCTTCCGCATCTCACTTAGTCAAGACACCTCAAAAAAACTACAATGCTGAATAGCTGGTGATTTAAAAACAAGCACCACGTATAATTATCAGGCTGAAAACACAGGCTGTGAGGGAAGGTCACTGAAACCTGGGCAGCTTTCATTTCCAGATGGGATGATATAATTTGTAAATTGAGGCAAAAGGATAAGTCACTAAGAAAGCTAGAATAGGCTGATCTTACTCAGTAAAGGAATTCAACAAATATCAAGTGCTTGCTTTGTGTTCCAGAT
This sequence comes from Murina feae, assembly GCA_004026665.1. Taxonomy (NCBI): domain Eukaryota; kingdom Metazoa; phylum Chordata; class Mammalia; order Chiroptera; family Vespertilionidae; genus Murina; species Murina feae. The sequence goes on from PVJC01000014.1 coordinate 229,729, forward strand.
ACTGAGCATTCTTCCAACTTCCTCGTGTCTAGGAATTGCAGGAGTTGGTAAACGGAGTTCAGGATTGGCTCAGCATTTTTAAATGGTATGCCCCTTACAGAAGGAAGAAAGCGTATGAAATTACTCATCAAACTAATTTACTCTTAATACAACATACAAGTAGACTAACCAAGCTCATTTCATCAAGCATTTTTATTCATGAGGGAGATGATGCAGTTTGAGATTCAATTGAGACAAAATTAGTTTTTGTGATTAGCTAGGTTGAGTGGTTAAGGTAAAGTAATAATGACATCATTATTTCTTCTCCCCTCTCATACACTACTTAGAGAAACATTCTCTCTCTCTCTCTCTCTCTCTCTCTCTCTCTCTCTCTCTCTCTCTCTCTCTCTCACACACACACACACACACACACACACACACACACACACCCTCACCTCCATCTTTCTAAATTTGGCTTGCGAATCTTCAACTAGTGTTTTGTATGTTTCAACGTGTGTACTCTCAGAATAAAAAAAATGAATTCACCTCTCGTTGAAATTCCACTGTGTATAAAATGGTCTTGGAATCTGAAGGGGGAAAAAAAGGCTTCTACAAAGAGAACATGTGAAAAGGCCAAGGGAGAGCATAGCTGAAAAAATATATAAAAATGCAAATTTTCCTAAACTTCAGCTTTGGATGGACTGAAGCATAAGTGAGAACTTCAACAAAGCAATAGAAAAAGATGACAGCTCAGAGTTTCAGAAATTTAAGACAGCAGCAGGATTAGACACTTTGGGTTGTCTTCGCACACATTTCTTATGGGAGTTAATTCCATTTGACATGCAAGACCAAAGCAAGATTACAGAGGCATAGCCCCATGGCGAGGTGTATGCTATAGCTAAAAGCTGGGATTTGAATAATTGTGCAGGCTTACTCCAAGAATCAGGGGAGAACAGAATGAATGGATTATTACAAGGAACTTTGTACATTTTTAACTGCTGGACTTAATAAAATACCCTCTATGTGAGTTATGTTATGGTCGTCTGCACTCGCTCTAGCTGAAGTTTGTGGTAGAATCCATCAAGAATGAGGAAAAACAGAAGCTGTTAAAAAACATAGAAAGAAAAGAAAAGAATTTTGTAATGAATGACAAGGGTGGGTCATGCCCCTGTGATTTACGGAGGCACAGAAAAATTGGAAAACTTGAGATCAACATATTCGAGCCCCTGTGAAGGTACAGGGAACTCATTTCCTGAGCAAAGTTGAAGGAATTGGGAGTAGAGTTCAGGGGAAAGTGGGCCACAAAAAGGTGCGTTTTAATTTCACCATTTCAGCTCGTTAAGGAGGTCGTTTGTTACTGAGAAAAATTGCTAAACCACACATCATTATTTATGTATATGTATAAACGTGGCCTCTTTCCTTGGGATCTGTGGGCGCACTTGTCTGTAAGAGGCAGAAAGAGTAACAGTTCTAAAGACTTTTCCCTGCATAATTATCTGTCCAGCGAGAATTACTAAAATTCTTTATGTAATTCTTACTTAGTGCTCATTAAAGCGAAAGAATCAAATGCTGGACAGTGCAAGGCTTAGAGAAGCTTTGAGAAAGGGAACTTAGTCTTGTAGCAGCTGAGCATTATGAAAAGCTGCTTGTTGACAGTAGCCAAATAGACCTTTCATTTTAAAAGCCACTGATTCATATTTGAAATGATTTTATTTTATTTTCTCCCTTAAAATAGTCTATCTTCGCCTCATCTCTTTCCGAGAGCCCACTTCTGATCCTCCCATACCCCTATCCAGCCCCTCAGGGAAAAGAAGTCAGCCCGAGAGAGGAGAAAGGGCTCTGGGGTCAGGGCATTGGGGCAGTGCGCCCTCTGCTGGAAGCCAGTCTGAGGTCCAGCTGAGAAAATTCCCCAGAGCCTGCCTCTAGGAAAGCCAGAGATGCGCACTGCCAGCAGTGAACACCTCTAATAGGAGTGGCATCTCTTTCTCATTCCTGCTGGTGGAGATTAGAGGAGGGACGTGAGAGGAAGCGAGTGCTTCATTAAACCAAGGCTCAAGTGCCGCTCTTCTCACAAAACATGTCTGTCAGCCTCAGCCTGCCATGTAAAATGGCAACAGGAATGACGAACACATTACAAATTTGTAGACCCTAAAATTAAACTCCACCTCATTTATTTCATATTTCAGCGGGCTGGGGATAGCTGACATTAGAGGCACACAGCTTTCCTGTTAAGCTCTGTGGTTTCTTCCTTGGAGGAGGCATCTGCTATAGGGACGTCCCCAAAGCCCCCTTTCTGCGTGTTGCCCCGGGAGGGAAGCAAATGGAAACGTCGCCACGGAAAGGCGAAGAGCTCATCTTCCCGCATTTGTCTCTGTGCATCATTTACATCCTGGTTAAAATGTGTGGTTGCAGACCAGGAGCACCCGGCTTCAGCTGGGAGCTTGTTAGATATGCAGGAGCTCAGGCCCCACCTAGAGCCACTGAATCAGAATCCACATTTGAACAAGATCCCCTGTGAGTCATAAGAGCTGAATCACGAGCAACCCTAGAACATGGAGCTTTACAAGAGGAAGGAAGGCTAGATGCCAACTGCTCTCTTGGATAAGAAAACCAAGGCCAAAGAAGAACACAGCTCCTTGGACATTGGAGAGGGAATTGTACACAGGCCTAAATTTGGTTTGCTATGAATGCTGAAACAGTGATCACAGGCTTTGGCTGTTAGCCTGCTCAGGCTTCTTACAAAACCAACAGAAGGCATATTGCCCTCAGGTGGGAGGGACCGTGTTTTCCAATCAGCTCATACCACTGAAATGACTGGTCTACACTGTGAGGCACTGACATAGAGATGGAATTCTGATATTCCTTCTATTCACATAGTGATTGATGAAACACATGAGAAAAATAAATTGAATTACGTTATAATATCCCAGGGAAACAAAATTAATTTGTAAAGCATGCCCACAAAATTCTAAAAACCTTATATCATCTGGACAGTGACTTCTATTACATGATCAATAATTATATTAATTAAAGGTAATTATTTTGATAGGATGGTATGACTTTGGGGTTCCACTTATTCTTCTTCCACATCTTGATTTGCTGTATTGATCCAATGGTGAAAACCTGGTTGGTGCAAGAGCTAGATGTAAAGAATTCTTTGGAGGACGCCAAAAGTTTTATTATATTTATGCTAACTTGTATTAATTTGTAATTTCTGACCACCAATTTGATGCTTATTCACAATCCAATGAATAATACTTGTGCAAGATCAACAGAATAGTCCATTCGCCATTCTTAATTCTGTATGAACCAGAATCAAGCTATCTTTAGCAAGTAATAGGTAATATATAAAAAAGTCCAAAATTCCTTGAATTTTTGAAATTGCAGAAGTTCCGATACATTTTTTATATGTATGCAGGATGCTCAAGCACATCTGTGGCAGTTCAGGGCCAGGGAACTAAGGAAGCAAACCCAAAGTTAACAGTCGCAGAAAGTTGGTGTGAGCATTCACTATCTTCCTTTGAAAACACTTAGCCCTGGTTATGAAGATTAGCCCTGAGACACATCTGGCAGTGCATATTCTAGGCACAGTCAAAAACTGAGATTTCCAGTTGATTCTCTCTCTGCACATTCCAAAGACACCCTCAGTAAATGTGTACCTTCTGATTTTCATAAAAGCATCAATGAGCCTCATCAACAGAAAGTGAAGAGTTTGGCAGGGATATAACTTAAAGTAATAATGCAAGGAATCATATAACAAATATACCCATGGTGTTTTTTAAAGGCAACAATCAATGTATGTTTTTAACTTCCCTGAATTATCAACATTATTGTAGATAACTTGTTAGGTTGCTGTAACATTTAGGGGTAATATAGTTGAAAGAAACATAATTAAGGTATTAGGAATGAAATAATTTCTATTTCATATTATATCATCAAAATTTCCTTAAATTATTATAAAAGATCTTGCTGTCATGATGTTCACTATGAGAGGTCATAGATTTTTTTCCTCAATGAGGTAGAAAGTGCAGTATTTCACTTTCTTGCAGGTTTGATATATGCTGGAGTGTAATATTGCCTAATGATCTAGCAGCTTGTCCTCTCCACTTACAAGTATTTGTGTGTGTGTGTGTGTGGCAGGGTATTCCCTATTCTGTGATATTAGGGTCTTGACAGTATGCAACTATTGGATGAAATGAGAAAAAAAAGTGTTTAGTAAGTGTTATTTACAATAGCTAAGATTTAGAGAGAGCCCAGATGCCCATCAGTAGATGAACGGATTAAAAAACTGTGGCACATTTACACAATGGAATACTATGCAGCTGTAAAAATGAAGGATCTCTTCCCTTTTGAGATAGCATGGAGGGACATGGAGAGTATTATACTAAGTAAAACAGGTCAGTCAGAGAAAGACAAGTATTACATGATCTCACTTATATGTGGAATCTAATGAACAAAATAAACTGATGAACAAAAGAGATCCAGAGACATTGAAGCATGTAGCAGACTGATGTATTTCAGAGGCAAGGGAGGTGGGGAGCAGGAATTAACCAATGAACTTATACATATATATGCATAGCCCACGGACAGACAATAGTTGGGGGAGGCCTGGAGAGGAGAAGAGAGAAGGGTAAGCGGGTAGGTAAGTGGGGAGGGGGGAGGGGAGGATCAAGGGGACACCTGTTATACTTTCAACAATACAATTCAAGCCTAAGGAGCCAACGTCACCTGATTTGAATTTTGGATCTGCTACTTACCAACTATGCCTATAACAAGTAACATAACTTCTCCCCATGCCTCAGTTTCTACATCTGCAAAATAAGGATAAAACCTAATGGGGTTGTCGTAAGGATTTAGTTAATTAATGAGCACGAGGCAACTAGAACATGCATGAGATATATTAAGTACTCAATTTATAATGTCTATTATTAGTTTTGCCCTCATTATTTTGGTTGACTTATTTGTGGTCATATTACAATATATTAAAGAATTGTCTTCTTTAAACTCACCTGTCAGAGGATCTGAAAGCCAAGTGTTAATTTCCAGATTAACAACTATTTTCTTTTCTTTCTTTTTTTGTTTTATCTCTAATCCTCAGCTGAGGAAATTTTTCTATTGATTTTCAGGGAGAATGGAAGAGAGAGGGAAAAACAGAGAGAAACATCGATTGATTGGCTGCCTCCTGCCTGCACCCTGACCATGGCCAAGGCTAGAGCGGAGCCTGCAACCAAGGTACATGCCCTTGACCGGAATCAAACCCAGGACACTTTGGCCCATAGGCTGATGCTCTATCCACTGAGCCAAACCCACTAGGGCAAAATCTACTTTCTTAATAAAAAAGTTTAGATAAAGAAAAAGGTACTTATGAAGACTTCAAAACACAAAGTTACCCATGTTATAATTGGGCAACACACACACATGGGCCAGAACAACAATGCCTAATGCCATAAAGGAAGCTAAATATGACCCAATATTTCAGTGAGAGATCTAAGCATTCAAGAGCAGAATAACCTGAGACCCAAGTAATGCAGAAAGTAGCCCTGAGGTTCCTTCGTCTTTCCTCGGGTAAAATCAATTCTGTTATTACCCACAGTTGGTTATAAAATGGCATAGAAACAGCATGGTTTCAGCCAGCATGCCTCTCAGAGAGCAGGTTGCATAGGTAATATTCCACACCCTGATTTACTCAGCATTGTCAAGAGAGAAAAGGAGAGATCCATCTTAGGTAAAATTTACTCTAAGAAACGACACACTAGAAAAGACAAGAAGGAAGAAAAATCAGGGCAAATTCATTAAGAGTTAAGTATGCTAGGCTGCTTCCATCACAGGTATAGAGTCCAAGGACTAAAACCAACCACAGACATATTGCCAGGCCTAAAGTCTTCCTCTCTGTTCTTTCACATGGGGACTGAGTAGCTGTATTTCCTATGCATGGGAGGGCAATGCACTACATCTGAGATGCTGCCCATCAGAGTGAAACAGAAAAATATTCTAAAGAAAGTAAGCAGCCTTGTGAATGTGGCATTGCAGAACCCATAAAATAGACCAACAATGATTGAAAGTAAGACAATGACTTGGTCTTTCTTAAAACTACAACAATTAGGCAATTGAATTAACTAACAGGACTTAAGAAGATGTGAGTAATTGTTGTTGTTTTTATTAACAAAGGGAGTGAGGAGACAAATTTTATCCAGAAAGAAGGTAAATGATCCCTTCCCATAGGCAGAGCCAAGATTTCCCAAATGAGTTTCCTCCGGAAAGAGGTGGAAGTGAATTATATGAAGCAAAATGACAGGTGCTGTTGTCTAAATGTAGGCAGTGATGGTATCCAATTCTAGAGACCAAACTGTGAGTAACTGAATGCAAGATCAAACAAAAATATAGAAAAGGCCATTCAGTAATAGAAACGTACAAATGCAGTGTGTATAGCAGTACCGAGCGGGGTACTGTTCTGTAGAACTGATTACTAAGGGGAGAGGTGAAGAGAACCAAGTGGATTTAGGGAGATTAGGATGTAGCAAGCTTTGTCCAAAAATTGTATAAAGTTCTTATTGGCCTTGAATCTGAAATAAGCTAAAATCAAAACCAACAACAGAAAAACCTACCTCCCATGATGAAAGACCCTCTGATCTTTGGTACATCTTAGTCAAGCAACTTACCTTTTCCCATGAACCATTTAAAAATAGAATTTACAGTAATCTTTGTATTCTCATACGCAAAATCTTTCCGAATGGCACCTCTCTGTCGTTTGGGATGGGGTAAAGTGAGGGGACACATGTACTACATATTTTTGATGTTAAAGCAGGACTGAGAAAGACCTAAACAACAATAACAACAATGTCATCCGTAACAGCTGAGCTCTGAGAAAACACAGAGCTTGACAAAGCCTTCGGGCCAGGGTCCAAGGTAGCAAGAACAAGAGTCCAAAATGTGAGATTGTCAGGTGGGTACCAAGGACACGGGCATCTGTATTTCCAAACTCTAAGGACTTTGCTCCAGACTGTGTTCCATTGCGAAGGACATTGTCACTTCCTCTAAGTGATCAGCAACAAAAGATAATATTTTGAAGGAATAAAGGAGAAAAAATAATGCAGCCTACATGTACTAAGCAATCTCAAACCAAAGATCATCTTTAAGAAACACAGAAGTACAGGTCGCAGTTGACAATTGCTGTGACTTGGGCGGACAGAAAGCACCTCTGTCTGTCGGCTTCTGTCTGATAATCACTGTTAAGACTAGAGGCCATCATTAAAGAGGCACTTAAGTGTGTAGCCCTCCAGGGCTAGGAGAGCTACTCAGCCAAATGGGCAGTGGTCCCCTCCTTTGTTTGTTTTTTTTTTTTTTAGCTCACTTTCTTTCTTTCTTTCTTTCTTTCTTTCTTTCTTTCTTTCTTTCTTTCTTTCTTTCTTTCTTTCTTTCTTTCTTTTTATTACATAAAGTTTTACAAAGATTGGTACATATATCTCTTTTTTCCCCTGCCCTTCCGCCCGCCTCCCCTACCCCCCAGTGTTTTGTGTCCATTATTTATGCTTAAATGCATGCACCAAAAGTCCCTTGGCTGATCTGTTACCCACCCCCCCAATGTTCCTGTCCTTGTTGCTGTAATTAGACAGTCTGTTTGATGCTGCTCTGCCTCTGTATCCATTTTTGTTCACCAGTTTATAATGGTTATTATTATCCATAGATGAGTGAGGACATGTGGTATTTTTCTTTCATTGACTGGCTTATTTCACTTAGCATTATGTTCTCCAGCTCTATCTATACTCCTGCAAATGCTAAGAACTCCTTCCTTTTTACAGCAGCATAGTATTCCATTGTGTAGATGTACATTCAGAAAGCCAAGAGACATATGAAAACATGCTCAAAGTCACTAATCATCCTAGAGATGCAAATCAAAACAACAATGAGGTACCATCTCACACCTGTAAGAATGGCTATCATCAACAAATCAACAAACGACAAGTGCTGGAGAGGATGCGGAGAAAAAGGAACACTCGTGCACTGCTGGTGGGAATGCAGACTGGTGCAGCCACTGTGGAGAACAGTATGGAGTTTCCTCAAAAAATTAAACATGGATCTC
>PVJC01000015.1:0-75777 GCA_004026665.1 Murina feae
TGGTTTCCTCCCTCCAAGGTCGAACCACCCCCCCCAGGTCGAACCCCTTCATCCGGGTCCGAACCCCCCAGCCCTCCAACCGAATCCCCAACTCCGGTGTAGGGACACCCCCCGCCCCGGCCCGGACCCCCCGTCCCCGTGGGACCAGGTCGGCCCCGCGGCATGTCGGCCCCGGCCGCCCCGGCCGCGCGCACTCACCTCGCCCTGGCGGCCCCCGGGGCGGCGCAGGCAGCGCGGCGGGCAGCCCGGCCCCGAGGCCCCGCGGCGATGGCGGCGATGGCGGCGGCGGCGGTGCGGGCGGCGGTGCGGGCGCTCGGCGGGCGCTTCCCGAGGCGGACGCAGGCCCCGGTCCCGGCCTCGGTCTCGGCGGGCGGGGTGCGGGGCGCGGCGCAGGGCGCAGCAGGTAGGGCGGGTCCGGCGGGGCGTCCGCGGGGTGGTGTCGCCGGGCGTAGCGGGGCGGCCGGGACGGGCGGCCTCCAGCTGCCGGCGCCCTCGGACCCGGCCCGGAGGGAGGAGCCGCCGGGAGCCCTGCCCGGTACTAACTCGATCCCGGGGGACGGCTCGGCTCCCCAGGTCCCCGGGGCCGCCCGCTCTCCCCGGGGCCCTAGCGCCCCCAGCAAGTGCTCGGTCCAGGCGCGTGCGGGAGGCCGGGAGGCGAGCCCGCCGCTGCGCTGCAGGTGCCCTGGGCCGGAGAGGACTTGTGGCTCGGCCTCCTGGAGCCACGAGGGGACACTGACCAAGCCAGGCCCCTAATCACAGACCCACAAGTGCCCCCCCTCCAAGGGGGGAGGGTGGGCAGGGTCCGAGCAGCGGCTGGCTGCTCAGGAGGGTGTGAGCAGGTGTGCAAGGGTGAGCGGGTGTGCAAGGGCCTGAGCAGGGACACGGGGCTGCGGGCATCGAGCGGTGGGCCCTTGGCCAGTGGTGGGCTGGGGAGCGAGGGCTGACTGCACGTGTAACTGGGCAAACCCGTACGTGGTGGCCTTGGGATGGAGTCTTTCGTTTCCAGTTAGGCAGGAGGCAGTGCCCCAAGAATTCTGTCTCCCCGCCCCCACCCCCAAGCTGTGGTGATGAGCAGGTAGGGCCAACCCCCAACAAGGACGCCTGGTCAGGTGTTAAACCTCCTCCATGTCAGCCTTGCAGCGTCTCTGAGGGTAGAAAGATGCCTGCTCCGTCCAGGCTTGTGGGGAGGCTGAGATGCATTCCCTGGACAGGAACCAGCCAGCATGGCAGTGCTGCTGGTGTTCACCCCCTGTCCCCACTCCCCTAACACTTACCTCCAGGGTCTCCCCAAGGTAATGCCCCAAGCGAACTGGCACACCTGTGGGCCACTTGCCCTCCCAGAGCAGCACACTGTTCACTCAGCCTTGCCACCCTCGCTGGGCTCCGGTGCCAGGCACTGCGGTCAGAGGGGAGCAGAAAATCAAAGGGCAGTGGGCTAAGAACACCAAGGCCAGACAGACCTTCGGGGCCAGCCCGGCCTCGGTGCCTGGCTGAGGTGGGGAGGGCGAGGCTGTGAGGCAACCCAGGCATGGAGTGCACGGGTGCCTCTAGGGAACCCAGCCAGGTAGCTCCCACCCCATCCACTCCGGGGGTCCCTCAGGGTCATCCCTCCCCAGCAAGCTATCTGAACCTTCCCCTGAGTTTAAAGGCAGATTCCTCTCACTTACTGAAGGCTCCGCTGCTGGCTCTTCCAAGTGGTTATCAGGCCCAGAGGGCTCCTGGGTGTGCACAGTGAGTGGGGAGAGCAAACCGCTAAAGATAAGCCACTGCTCCACAGGGCCAGTTGCTCCCCTTCCTGCCCTCTGCCTGGTAAGGGGAGACAGGGGGAGGGCACCAGGCTCGGCTTCGGGGAAGAGAGACTCAGCTGGGACCCTGCTGTGGTGGCAGGAAGGACGAGCACCTGCAATGGAAGGTAGGGGTGTTCTCCCCCTGGGTAAAGCCTCCCCCTGTGACCCCGACAGGCAGCTGGAGAGATTCGGCCACCGCGCGGCAGGCCTGAGCTCCTCGTCTGGCGGTACCTTTTCTCCAAGGGCGGTTGGTTTTAGGTTCTCCAGGCTCATGTGGAAGCCTTCGGGGTAACTGACAGCAGGTTACGACCTCTTCGGAGTCTCTGGGTTGCGTTTGGAATTGGGTGCACTTTGGACTGGCTGCTTGAACCGAGTTGTGGCTCCATTCGCTCCATAGGAACCTGTCCATGCATCTCAGGTGCCCTCCGATGCCTCCTGCTGGAGGGAACCTGGATGACCCTGCTCCTTGGCGGGCTCAATTGTGGGTCCCCATGGGCGTCTGCTCCCCAGGCTTCCTCAACTGCAACCCAGGGCCTCTTCTAGGCTCGAGCTCCTGTGTTCCTGAGGAGCACAGGCCCCGGACTGTGGCCTGTGGGGCATCTCCTGAGCTCAGGTCCCTGAGGGGCACCGGGCTCTGGGTGTTGTCTCCACAGCCAGGAAGGTTGAGGTGGCTGCCGAAACGGCCGCACTCTTCTCACGGCGAGGCCCAGGCTCTGAGGCTCACTGGCCTTGGGTAGCAGATCCACAGACCGATAATTTCCTATTATTTCTCTCTTCCTGGTGCTCTGGGCTCATATTGAAGCCATCAGCATTTTAACTGACAGCATTTTAAGGCCTCTTCCGAGTCTTTGATCCCGTGCCTGCGCTAGGTATCCCCAGCTTTGGCCCTGGGTTAGCGCTCTCACAGGCTGGCCATCGCTAAGGACACACCTGTCCTCACCTGTCACTTCATTCCCTTGCTCCCTGCCTTCTTTTTGGCTGTCTCTTGACTGCCTTCTGTGTCAGTAGTTTGCAGAAGAGATGAGCAGCCCTCTGTGCTGGGCACAGGAGTGGAGGATGCATGCTGCCTCTGAGGTGACACCCCAGTGAGCCCCAAAGGCATTTCAGGGAGGAACTCAGGGCTGGGGAGGAGCCTGTATGTGCCATGACCGGAATCGAACTTGAGACCTTTTGGTCCGCAGGCTGACGCTCTATCCACTGAGCCAAACCGGCTAGAGCAAGGGCCTGTGCCACTTTTAACCAGACGAGGCTGCTTGCCCTTTGGAAATTATGTGTTACCTTCTGGGATTGGGTCCCCAGGCTTGTCCTGCCCTTCCTTCTTACCCTTTTCCCCTTACTCCAGCAGGACAACCTGACTACGATCTCCTGGTGATTGGTGGGGGATCCGGCGGGCTGGCCTGTGCCAAGGAAGGTATGTGTCCTGTGCCCTGGTGGTGCCACCAAGTTTTCAGTGTCCCCTGGAGTGGGTAGTGGTGTTCTCCAGGGCTGGGTGGGGATGTGCCCTGAGAAGCCATGAGCAGAATTCATTGTCTCCATAGCTGGCCTCCAGGGCCCCATCACTCTGCCAGGATCACCCCAGCAATCTTATCACTGAGCCCTGCTCCCCACTGTGCCCCGGTTATCTGTGCAGCACACGGCAGCTGGGTTGGAACATCGTCTTAGTCTGCCCTCCTCAGCACCAGCCCCAGGCCTCACGGGATCTCCCCATCTTGGGATATCTCTCCCACCATCCACGCCCTCCCTCACACCACTCAGCCCCCTGCCTCTTCACTGTTTTGCAAATGCTTCCCTTGGTCCCTATGGCCTTGTGCCATGCCCTGGCGGTTGCCCTGCGGAGCCTGCTGTTCACCTGCCCAGTTAGCTGTGGGGCTCACTCACCTTCTTCCAGTCTTTGTTGCTGAGATGGCGAATTGTACCCTCCTGCATGTCCAGTTCTCATCACTGGCTCCACTGTCCTTGTTCTTAGCCCTGGCACCATCCCGCGGAGACCGCGGTTTGTTGTACTGGCTGTGTCTTGCTCTCCAGATGGGCCCAGGCACCCAGGGGCACTTAGTAAAGAGGTGTGCCATAAACGGGCTGGACCAGAGGCACCCTGAGACATCACGCCTCTCTAGAGTTGCAGTGTGCCGCTCCTCCAGGTGGGGACAGACTGCCAGGGTTTCACTGTAGACCCTGGGCTCTGCTGGAGGAGCGCCCAGCAGCCTGCTCCCCGGTCTAAGTGACAGCAGGCAGATGTGGGAGAGTGAAGGGGAGGAGACGGGACAGAAACAGGCCCAAAGCAAGAGGGAATCGAGCAGGCACGCTGGCCATGAGCCTAGGGCTCCCTTGTGGCAGATGCTAGGTTTTAGAATCTCAGATGGTGTGAAGGAAATTCACTCTCCACTGTCCTTGCTCTGAGGGGTGGGGAAAGGGCCAGGCTGCTCTGAGGGCCAGGAACCTGGGAAGTCACCTGGCTGATTTGGAGGCTCACAGAGGGACTTTGGGTCTTCACTCCACTGGACCACTGAGCTGCCCCAGGAAACCAACTGTAGTTGTCTGTCCCTTAGAGCAGGAGAAAGCCCTGGACCCGTGTCCACTCCAGTGTTTTCTCTCTAGAGACGTATCTAAACTCAAAACAGTTCCCAGGCCTGTCTTTAGCTTTTGTAACGGTGGCATTTTTTACAGCTTTATTGAGACACTAGAGGCCCGGTGCACAAAATTCGTGTATGGGGGAAGAGGAGGGGGGTCCCTCAGCCTGGCCTGTGCCCTCTCGCAGTCCAGGAGTCCTCACTCCTTACCGCCCACCTGCTTGCTGTTCCTTGCTGCTCGGCTTGTGGAGGCAGGAGAGGCTCCCACCACTGTGCTCTCCAGCCGTGAGCCCAGCTTCTGGCTGAGTGGCGCTCCCCCTGTGGGAGTGCACTGACCACTGGGGTCAGCTCCTGCGTTGAGCATCTGCTCCCTGGTGGTCAGTGTGCATCATAATGACCGGTTGTTCTGGTTGTTCCCCCAAAACAGTCGCTTAGGCTTTTATTATATAGGATAATTAACAGATCGTATATACCGTATTTTCCGGCGTATAAGACGACTGGGCGTATAAAACAACCCCCAACTTTTGAGAAGATTTTCCTGGGCTAAAAAGTCTGGATGGAGACCGTATGCAGCACAAAAAGGAGCCAACCAGAGACACTTGCGGTCTCTGTCCGGCTCCATTGACGACCCCCGACTTTTGAGAAGATTTTCCTGGGTTAAAAAGTCGTCTTATACACCGGAAAATACGGTATTTAAAGTGGACAACCTGACAAGGTTTAACATACATACACACCTGTGAAATGGTATGACAATTAAGATAATGAATCCGTCACCCCCGTATTAGTGTGCTAGGGCCGTCATGACAAAGATCATAGACTGAGCAACTTGAGCAGCAGCAATATCTTTCCCTGTAGTTCCAGAGGCTGGAAATCTGAGGGCGTGGGCCAGCAGGGTCAGTTTATTCTGAAACCTCTCTCTTTGGCTTGTACCTGGCCGCCTTCTCGTTGTGCTCTCACCTGGTTGTCCCTCTGCTGGTGCATGTCTTTTTACATAAAGATACTGGTCAGATCATATCAGCGCCTACCCATATGACCTCGTTTTAACAGATCACCTCCCATAAAGACCCTGACTCCAAGTCAGGCTGCATTCTGAGATTCTGGGGGTTAGCGCTCCAGTTTGGGAGGGACACAATGCAGCCCATGACAGCCCTCAAAGTTTCCTCAAACACTGAGAAGTCCTTGCTGCTCCCCTTTCCCTGCGGTATCCCCCGGCAGGCTGCGATCTGTGTTCTCTCACTGTACATTAGTTTGCATTTTCTAAAATTGTGTGCAAATGGAATCATGCTATATGTATTCTTTTTAAATATATTTTATTGAATTTTTACATAGAGGAAGGGAAAGGGATAGAGAGTTAGAAACATACATGAGAGAGAAACATTGATCAGCTGCCTCCTGCACACTCCCCCCTGGGGATGTGCCCACAACCAAGGTACATGCCCTTGACCAGAACCTGGGACCCTCCAGTCCGCAGGCTGATGCTCTATCCACTGAGCCAAACCGGTCAGGGCTATATGTATTCTTTACTGGCTTCTTTCACATAGCAGGATTACTTTGAGATTCATCTATGTTGCTGTATATTTCCATAGTCCATTCCTTTTTCTTGTGGATTAGTATTCTGTTATATCTAATCTAATAAAAGTGTAATATTGAAATTGACCGTTTCTTCGGGATGCCTAAGCCACACCCACCAGCCTATCAGAGTGACTGTATGCAAATTAACCCAGCCAAGATGGAGGCCGGCATTCATGGAGCTGAGTAAACAGACAGCTTCCATTGCAGCAGGAGTAAAACTGTTTGCTGGCTGCTGGGTTTCTCCTGGCTACAGGCAACAACATATTTGCAACATGGTCTCAATTATAGAAGCCATCAGCTGAAGCAGACAGGAGGCTGCGTTACCTACCTAGGCCTCGGCTTAAAGGAACAGTGTATCAATTATGGAAGATAAACAAACCCCAGAAACCTGCTTCCAGCCAGCCTTGCTGGGACATTGGGTCAGTGGGAGCTGTGGGCAGCCTGAAAGCCAGAAAATCACCCATGATGGCCACACCCCAATGGGGTGAGTGTTCCCACTGGGGGGCTTGGCCAGCCTGCAAACAGCCATCAGCCCCTCACCCAGGCTGGCCAGGCACGCCAGCAGGTGGACATCCCCAGAGGGGCCCCAGACTGTGAGAAGGCACAGGCCGGGCTGAGGGACCTCCCGAGTGCACAAACTTTTGTGCATCGGGCCCCTAGTATGTATGTGTGTGTGTGTGTGTGTGTGTATATATATATAATATATATATATATTATATATATATCACATTTTGTTGGTTCATTCACCTGTAAATGGACATTTGGCTTGTTTCTAGTTTTGGGCTATTGTGAACAGTGCTGTTATGAACATTCGTGTGTGTGTGTGTGTGTGTGTGTGTGTGTGGCTCTATGTTATATTTTTATTGACTTCAGAGAGGAAAGGAGAGGGAGAGAGAGAGAGAAACATCAACACATCGACAGCACTAGGCTCGTGCTGTGTGTCTGGGCCTGGAACCAGGTGGGGTGGGAGGCGAGGGAGAGCTGGGCCCAGAAGAGGGTTTCCGCCTTTGAGCAGCACAGCTGGGTGGCAGCAAGCAGTGGGAGACCCAGGTGCAGAGCTGGTGGTGCCACTGGCCCCCATCCTTTCCCGTCTGCCTCTGGGTCACACAGGCTCCTGGAGTCCCAGCCCCAAAGCAGCTCCCCAGTTGTGCCCACCTGCCCTCTCCTCTTGTCATTCCAGCCGCTCAGTTGGGAAAGAAGGTGGCTGTGGTAGACTATGTGGAACCGTCCCCGCAAGGTAGGCAGCTCCCAACTGGAGCCACATGTCCTGGGGAAGGGGGTGGGGAAGGGCAGTTCCTGGTATAGAGGGCAGCTGAGCCACCAAGCACCCAGCTTTCCATAGTCTCCGGGGAATGCCCTGTTTCCCTGTAAACTGCCATTATTTTAAGGTTCCTCATTCTTATTTAACACTTTGTAATCGGGCATTTTCCCGCCAAATCGCGTGCTTCACTGTGTGGCAGCATTTGAAACACTTTCCTTTGTGCAGGGGTACATTACAAAACTTGCACATGTACCGCGTTTCACTGCGTAGTTTATTTGCGGCACACACACGACAACGATGTAAAACATTTTTATTTTTGCCGGTTCCAACGTATGTTTCCTCATGTCCATTGACAGTCTCCCTGGTGGATCTGATTTTACTTGTTTCCCGCAAAAAAATGTGTTTTAAAAATGACTCTGGCCCTGGCTGGTGTTGATCAGTGGTTAGAATATCAGCCTATGCACCTAAGGGTTTCAGGCCCGATTTCCAGTCAAGAGCACATATCTGAGTGGCAGGTTCGATCCCTGGCCCAGTTAGGATTAACAACAACAGAAAACACACTAAAAAAGGACTCTGAACATGATTATACAGAGCAAAGCAGCAGAGCAGGGTCACCTGGCCCATATACGAGTTACAAACCACAGCCTAAAGGAAGTCTAAGCTGCACAAGAACAGGAAAGCCCTCGGAGTCGCCCGAATGTAAGCCTAAATGTGCGCTTCTCCCCATCCCAGGCACCCGGTGGGGGCTCGGCGGCACCTGCGTGAACGTTGGCTGCATCCCCAAGAAGCTGATGCACCACGCCGCACTGCTGGGGGGCATGATCCGAGACGCCCCCAACTATGGCTGGGCGGTGCCCCAGCAGGTCCCGCACGACTGGTGAGGGGCCCGGCTGTTCCCAGGGCGGAGGGTTATCCATCTGCTAACCTGCAGGGCAGCCTTGGACCCCAGGCATGTGGCAGGGTCTGGAGACCTTTTTTGGTGATCACCAGAGGGGTGGGGGAGGGGTGTGCTGCTACGTCTACTGGGTAGCACCCTGGGATGCTGCTACAGGTCCTGCTGTGCACAGGACACCCCCCCCCCCATAGGGTGACCTGATCCCAAGGCCAGTGTTTCGGGGTGGAAGCCATTTTAGGTGTAACAGGCGGCACCTGGTCCACTCAGAGCCACGCACAGGCCCCTTCGGGGTTCTCGGTGACCTAGACGCAGGGCTGCTGCCCTGTCCTGACCGCTGTGGGCCAAAGCCCCGTTTCCCATGAGTCCAAAGGTCCACAGCCCCAGACCTGGGACAGCGGTGGTGGCCGTGGGGAGGGACATCACGTCCGACCGTTTTTAGGAACACCTCCGTTTGTTTCTTGGTGTTTCTGTTAACCCGCTATTTGCATCTCACAGTCTGTTCGGGAATCTACAGCTACCACTTCTGTTGTGGCTTTAACGTTTTGTTCTGTCCAATTACAGGAGTAATATGGCAGAGGCTGTTCAAAACTACGTGAAGTCCCTGAACTGGGGGCACCGGGTCCAGCTGCAGGAGAGGTACTGAGCCTCGCCGCCCCCTGGCCTTCCCTAGGTCATCTCAGACCGTGACAAGCCCTCACTCCTGGGGGCTCAGCAGCAAGGAGATGAGAGGCCCAGCTCAGAGGGTGGAGCGTGCAGATAAGCAGCTGGCAGGCGAGTGCCCTGGGAGTGGAGGTTGCCCTGCAGGGTGGCCCAGCAGAGCCCAGAGCAACAAAGTGAGGTTCACAATGTAGAAGGATTAGCAGGCGGCCCCTGCTCTGGCTTCCGGCTCCCCGGGTACGGTGACGAGGCCCGGTGTTGTGCGCAGGAGCAGAGGCCTGATAGGATCACTCCAGCCTGAGACCACCAGGGCCCATCAGCTCTTGGGGATCCCCAGCCCGGGTGCTGACATTTCCTCCCACTGAAGCTTTCCCATCCTTAGTCTGAGCTTTGCTCCTTATCCAGTCGTTCTGCCCTATGCCATGTGGTCTGGTGGCCCTCATCTGAGCACCCTTAGCTTGGTCCCAAGGGATCTCCCTGGCCGTGCAGCAGGCAGCTGTTTTGTGCCCTGATACCCAAGGAAGCTGAGCCAGGAGGCTGCTACCCTGGCTTCCCCAGCGGTCCCTCGGGGAGCTAGGCCACATCGTGTCACTTCTTCTCATGGGGCTCGCTGCTCCCCAGTGCAGTTTTTTGGAGGCATCAGGCTCTGCCATTTGTTCTGTCTGACCGCGGGTGGGCACCAAACAGGCCGGGCCCTGGGCTGGCTCTAGAGCTGCTCACAGAAGGAGACTGGCGTGGAATTGTGTGTCTGTGTCCTGCAGCTCTTAATGCGTTGTGGGTGAGCGAGGACTTCTGTAGGAGCTTCAGGTGGGACATGGAGGCACAGGGCTTGGCACTGGGGAGAACGCCAGGTCAAGGTAGTGGTGAAGGCTCCCAGAGCCACCTCGAGCCCACACCACAGCATAGCCTTCGTGATCAGAGAGGGTGGGTTGCTTCTGCACACCCTGCTCCCGACCACCGTTGTGCTGTCGTCGGACCCATTTCCTGGTCTCACTGTCCCTAAAGCTTGGGGGTGCTGCCTATCCTCTGGGAACTCTTCCTTGCCAGCAGGAAATTGGTGGTTGGGATGTTTTGGGGTAACTGGGTGCCCATTGGGATCTCTTCCTGGTGAGATGTGCCTGACCCCCAGGGGAGGCCGTGCTTCTGCCTCTCCCCTGTGCTTCCCGGCACCTGGGCTGGGGGTGGAGGACGTGCACCGTGGGCCCGCGCTCGCCTTTTACCAGCCACTCAGTGCTCCCCGTTTAATCCCGCGGGCGATGCTGAAGCTGTATAGGAAATGTTTGAAAATTCCATCTATTTTGCAGAAAAGTCAGTTACTTTAACATGAAGGCCAGCTTCGTCAATGAGCACGTGGTTCGCGGTGTCGCAAAAGGCGGGAAAGAGGTGAGTCCCAACGACCGTGCCTCGGACCGAGGTGCTGTTCTCAGTGGCCAGTGCTGCTGAGTGGGCGAGTCAGGTCCCTGTGAGGCTGCTCGTCATTCTCCATGAGGATGAAGCAGATCATGGGCGGTTCAGGGGCCACATGGGGCGATGCGTGATGAGGCCACGGGGTGGGTGATCACACCCTTGCACGGTCTAGTGGGGCTTCGAGGAAACGAGACGCCTGCAGGGTGCTTTGTGAACTGAGGTGCTTGGAGTTGGAGACCTCCCTGCCCTCTTCTGCCTGTCCCTGGACCCTAATGGGCTCCCAGCTCCACGGGGCCTCCGAGCTGCTGCCCGCAGGGTCCGCGGTGCCTGGCGGGGGTTGCATTAGAAGGTACCCTGGGGTACCTGCTGGCGGAGGTGTGGGTGACCACAGTGTATCTGTCTGACCCTGGCTTTCTTGGCTTCTTCTCAGACTCTGCTTTCGGCTAAGCACATTGTCATCGCTACTGGAGGGAGACCGAAGTACCCCACGCACGTGAGTGTCTTCGAGCACAGCCTTCCCTGCCGCCCTGGGCGCGGCTATGGTCTCCGGGCTCATGGGATTTACCGTTTACTGTGCTCATGCTTCCCACCCCAGCAGCACTCCCCACTCTTCCTCTCCTTTAGAAAAGGTTTTTGTGTGCTCACTATCGTTTACTTTCTATTTTCCAATTCTTCCTTGAATCCACTCTGCTGAACCAGGTCACGAGGACGCCCACACTGTTGAATCCTAAGAGCCATTCTCAAGTCATTCTTTAAAAAAAAAAAAAAAAAGTTTTTTTTTTATTGATTTTAGAGAGAGAGGAAGGGAGAGAGAGAGAGAGATGGAAACATCAATGAAAGAGAAACATCAATTGGCTGCCTCCTGCATGCCCCCTACTGGGGATCAGCCTCCAACCTGGGATAGAACTGGGAGCCCTTTTGGTTCCTGGGTCGATGCTCAACCACTGAGCAACACCGGTCGAGCTCAATTCCTTCTCCAGCTGGCATCTGGGAACCACCAGACCTATTCTCCTTTATCTCAGCGCCACTTGTTCTGTCTCCTTTGTTGGTTCTTCCTTTTCTCTTCAGCCTCAGAACATTGGAACATCCAGAACTTAAACCTTGTTCTTCCTCCTCCAAACCCAAATCTTCTTTTTTTTTTTTAATTGACAACCTTCACCTACCATAAAACCTACCCTTTTAAAGGATACAACTCAGTGACTATTTCACAGAGTCATGCGACCATCAGTCACCACTACTTAATTCCAGAACAGTTTTCATCACCCAAAACTGAATCCCCATCCCCTTTAGCAGCCACTCCCCATTCCCCGCTTCCCCAGCCCCTGGCAACCACTGGCCTGCTGTCTGTCTCGATGGATTTACCTGCTCTGGACATGCCACATAAATGGCACCACACACGGTCTGGCCTTTGTGACTGGCTTCTGCACTTAGCATAACATCTTCAGGGTTCGTTCGGGTGTAGCCTGTAACAGAACTTCATTTTCTTTTGTGACGAATAATATTGCACTGTATGTGTATGTCACGTTGTGTTTATGCCCTTGTCCACTGATGGACATCTGGGTTGTTTCTACTTTTCGCTTTTACAAATCATGCTGCTGTGAACATCTGCATAGGGGTTTCTCTGGGACTTAAGTTTTCACTTCTTTTGGGAATCGCACCTTGGAGTGGAGTTGCTGGGTCATATTAACTCTATGTTTAACCTCCTGAGGAATTGCCAGACTGTTTTTCCAAAGCAGCTACACCATTTCGTATTCCTACCAGCAGTGTGTGGAGGTCATACTTTCTTGTTTCTTTGCTTGTCTCATAGTTTTTTGTTGATAACGGGACTTTTCATTCTTTAAAAAAATATATTTTTATTAATTTCAGAAAGGAAGGGAGAGGGAGAGATAGACACATCAGTGATGAGAGATAATCACTGATTGGCGGCCTCCTGCACACCCCATACTGGGGACTGAGCCTGCAACTCGGGCATGTACCCTGACTGGGAATCATACCATGACCTCCTGGTTCATAGGTCCATGCTCAACCACTGAGCCACACTGGCCAGGCAGTAACAGAACTTTTCAAATTAAATAATATGTTAACTCTGGGAATCAGGATCTCTGAAGCAGGGAGTCTCCCAGGGGTGAGGACGACGGAGCCCCTAAGTGCTAGGACGCTTGCATGCACGACTCCGGAGACCAGGTTCTGTGACGCAGGTCTAATTTTATTGCGGAAGTACAGCAGTATTTATAGCAGAGGTGGCCGATCATGGAACATCTTCTTAGGGAGCCAATGAGCGTAAAGGTTGGGGTACTGTGTACGTGGCTCTAGGAGGGGCCCAGGCGGGCGTTGCCATCTTCCTGGTTTGCCAGAAAGATCTGAACTGCTGGAGTGAGCTCACAGCATTGCATCAGCCACTGCACCGAGATAAACCTCCTGTGCTCTACCTACAGGTCTCTACTCTAGGATTTTGTGTGTTGCTGTTGGATGGTTTTTCTGAACTGACTTTGTAAAGTCTTTATTCTTTGTTGTGTGAGGCCACTGAATTCTCTGCTCGGTTAGTGTAGTGGTCAGCTAACGACAGAGATTTTCTTAAACACCCGGACCGAGGAATCTCCCATCTTTGCCGAGGGCCCCGTGGGCATTTTGAGGCATCCCTTCGACACTGAGCCAGGCACGAGGAACTGCCGCAGCCCTCACTTCCTGCTGGGGCAGAGCCCGCGGTCAGCCAGAGGCCGAGGGCTCGGTGCCACTTCGGGCCTTCCCCAGGCATGCGCGCAGCCCAGCGCCGATGCCTGGCCATCTCGATCCCAGGAGTGCGCCAGAGCTTCGGAAAGCCCCAGGGAACACCTCCTGCCCCAGCTTTTCCTTTTCCGCTTTTGGTTAGGCTGTTGTTTGTGTCGATTGTTATCCATCACTGGAGGCAGCCGTGATGTTCAGTCATTGGGCAAATCCTCCCCAGGGAGAGGCTGTCAGCACTGGACGAGTTCAGGGGAGGTCAGAGGAAGACCAGCCTATGGAGTGGGGTCTTTCAGGGAGCCCCCGGCAAGGCCTGCCCACGGCTGCTCCTGGGGAAGGAGCTCTGCACAGGCTTCAGCTCCGTTCTGCTCTCTCTGTACCGTCATTTTTCAAGGCTGCCACTGAGCTGGGGGATGGGACTAGCGTAAGTTAAAACTCCACGAAACTTACCATTCTTACCAAGTTTCAGCCATTTTTCTTGACTTAATGTTCCCTGTGTTGCCACAAGCCTTCAGTTAACTTCCGGACTTATGAAAAAGTTGAATCTGATCGCTTTTGCCAGTTTTTTTGCTGTTTTAATGGAGGGGTGGACCTCAGGAGGCCCTCAGTCCACACCCTTTTTGCTGACATCACCTCCTGGCCCCGACTTATGTGTGGGGGCTTCTCTGTCCTCCCTGCTACCAGGAAGGTGAGCTGAGGAAGAGGCCCCAGGTGGGGTGAGGCAGGATGGGAAGTAGGACGGGAAGACAGAGGGGTTTGGTTGAGTCGAATCCTCCAGGGTCTCCCAGGAAGTGGGTCCTGCAAGCCCTGAGCCTCCACGTGGGCCGCAGCAAAGGGAGGACTCCTGCCTCCTACTGAGACCCAGATGGAGCATGGACGGAAGGACAGGGACTGGTCCTATTTCCTCTCAGACACCTAAACCCTGAACCTCCAGTTTCTGTTTTGTGCTTTTTCTGGAAATGGGGCACCGAGGAAAAAGCACACCTCTGTCCTCAGAGACCACTGGGCCTTCCCTTCCGCTGTCAGGTCAGCAGGAGCAGCCTCGGGGCGGGGGGCGGGGGGGGGGGAAGCTGTGTTCAGGGCTGGCCCTGGGCAGGCTGCTTGGCTCTGTAGGATGGCAGGGCGCTGTTGGTCAAGGTTGCAACAACAGATAGACGCAAAGCGGGTGACTGTTAGTGACCCCTCGCCTACCCTAAAGTCCCAGGAGCTGAGTAGTCATCTCAGCTCCTTTGAGGCCCCGGGTGGAGCTGCACACAGCCCCACAGCAGGGTGCCCTGTGGAGGGCATTGGCCTGGCTCCACCCTACTGGACCTCGGCTGAATAGCTGCCGATGTCTCTGTTTGTCCAGAGGGAGATGAGGCAGGAGCTGCGGGTCCTAGTCCTGGCTGTCCGGCTCTCTGACACCTCACCCGGGATGACCCTGCCGCCCACCCCCCTGGGTGCCTGCCAAGACTTGCTTGTGTTTCAGTCCCTTTGATTTTCAGACCTTTTGGTTTCCCTTCAGCAAACCCAAGAAATCCCTGACTTTATTTTTTTTGCCAGTTGGAATCATAAACTGTTTGAAATCCATTTCCTCTCCACCAGCACATCTTACTCTCAGAGGCCTGAGGGAGTGCTCGCCTGGTGTCTTTTTTTTTTTTTTTTTTAAGTATTCTTTAAAAAAAAACATATTTTATTGATTTTTTTACAGAGTGGAAGGGAGAGGGATAGAGAGTTAGAAACTTTGATGAGAGAGAAACATCCATCAGCTGCCTTCTGTGTATCCCCTATTGGGGATGTGCCGACCATCAAGGTACATGCCATTGACTGGAATCGAACCTGGGACCCTTCAGTGTGCAGGCTGATGCTCTATCCACTGAGCCAAACCAATTAGGGACCGCCTGGTGTCTTTCCACTTGCTCGAGAGCCCCTCCCCAGGGCCCGCTGAGAAACAGGAGGACCCGTATAGTTCCTGAGCACGGCCACCTGTGCTTCCCCTCCAGGGTACAGACCATTGGGCCTTCCCATCCGGTCTTCAGCCTGGTGCCCTTGGAGATGGCTTGCTCCTCCACCCCTGCCTAGATTCCCCATCTCCTCCCCATAGCGCTGTGTCTGGAGGGAGTTGGGGGTCCTGGAGAGCAGAGAGGAAAGCTGCTGGCCGTGCCCTGGCTCTCTGGTCACCTTGCACAGCCAAGGAGAGACAGTGCTTTCATGCTGGGCAGATGGCACACCAAGTTAGATACAGGTAGGTCACCTGTCCCTAGAGGCCACAGCCTGAAGAATCTGTGGAACAGAAAAGTGCACCCACAAGTGGGCTGGGTGGGTCTGGTTGTATCTACAAAATGGATATCCCCTTTGAGGAAGTCTCTAGGACAGGTCAAATGACATCCTCTCACATTGATCCTTTTTTTCTGGATAGATTGAAGGTGCTGTGGAACATGGGATTACAAGTGATGACATCTTCTGGCTGAAGGAATCCCCTGGAAAAACGTAAGACCTGATACATGCCTGAGTGGGAGTCCCCTTTGTTCATTTCTTACACATCAGGGTCGTGTAGAATACTGTGTGGTCCTCTCTCCTAGTGCATTCCTCCCACCTCCCTGAGAGGAGAGACAGAAAGCTCATTATTTGTGGCCTGATTGGCACATGTATCACCAAGCGAATCGGATAGTGTCTAGAGCAATGGTTTTCAAACAGGGTTCCCTGGAGCCCCAGAGTTCCAGTGGGTCCTATCAGAAACATCAGAGAGAGGAGCATTCAATGAGAGAAAGAGGATCAGGTCATCAGGAAAAGCCCTCAGCCCCTCTGGCCTCAAACTTTTCTACTTTTACCTGGTTTGTACCTTGGACTTCCCTGAGATCTCACAAAGAAGGTTCCAGAGACCACATCCCAGTTGTGGAAATGAGATCTGTGAAGCACGTGAGTGGTTTTATATTTCCCAAGCAGGTGAAAATGCACTGAGTTCATTTCCTGCATCCACAGCTGTTCTAGGTCCATAGAGCTCCTGCCTGTAGGTTATGGAAGGGACGTCATGCTCATGCCAACCAAACAGGCCACCAGAGGGCGACAGAGGCTTGGTCGTGAGCAGCACTGGGCTGCCCTGGGACTTGCCTACAAGGAAATGTGGGTGGAAAAATGTGTCCAGAGGTGGACAGGCATGTGTGCACAAGCATAGATGTGAGGCATGTGTGTGTGTGTGTGTGTGTGTGTGTGTGTTGTGTACACGGGGAGTGTGTGTGCATGTCATGGTGCTCTGCTTACCATCATCATTTCCTGTTCAAGCATCTTTGTTCAGGGCAGAGGCTGGATTCCCTTGAATGGATAGATTGTAGCTTATTCTATCTTTTCATCGTCTCTTTTTCATTGTTATAAAATGTTGCAATGGAAATCTTTGGTGTTTTTCATTGTTATGAAATGTTGCAGTGGAAACCTTTGGTGTGCATCTTATATACCATCATAAATATTTCTTTCTTTCTTTTGTTAATCTTCACCTGAGAATATTTTCCCGTTGATTTTTAGAGAGAGTGGAAGAGAGAGGGAGAGGTAGAGAGAGAGACACACACATCAATTAGTTGCTTCCTCATGCGTCCCAACCAGGGCTGGGGATTAAGCCTGCAACCAAGGTATGTGCCCTTGACCAGAATTAAACCTGGGACATTCTATCCACTGAGCCAAACCGGCTGGGGCATAAGTGCTTCTTAAGTGTAACATATACCTGGGGGTTTTTTACAAGTAGAAACCCGAGGTCCAAGGCTGATGCCCTTCACACCTTCACACATCTGCTGACGTGCTCCCTCCTGGCGGGCTGCTCCCTGTTCTACGTGCGTTTCTGCCTCCTGACTCGCGTGGGCACCAGCTTTTCCATTGGCATAAAAATGAAAGGAGCCTCTCCTGCCCCCATCAGGTGAGCACCAGTGGCTTCTGCCCGAGGCACGTCTGGGTCCCTCTGTCCGTCACCTTCCACAAGCACCCCCAGGCTGTGGTTTGTCTTTTGACCTAAAGGTAGTTTTTCATGCAGAAATTTGTAATTTTTATGTTGTCACATTTATTCCTTTTTTGTTTTCATGCATAATTTCTATTCTCTTACCTCGGACTATCCACCAGGTTAAACATGACCTGGCTTTATTTGCATTTGCTGTTGTCAGTAATCTTTTCGTGTATTTATTGGCCATTTAAAATGGAGTATCTGCTTGCGAGTTTGCGTGTGAATGTGTGCCTGTGCGCGTGTGCGAATTGCTAGCTTGGTCCTTGGCCTGCTTTCTATCTGGTTTTCCTTTTCTTCTCTTATCTCTTATCTCCCAGCTGGTTTGCATATTAGGACTGTGATCCCATGTCGTTTATGTTGCAGACTTTCTCAGCTTGTCACGTCTTTTAACTTGTGCAATGTACAAATGTTGTTTTTAATGTAACTTAGATCTCTTTTTACACTTAATGGCTTTTAGATTTATTGCATGTTCAGGAAGGCCTTCCCTACCCCTAAGATTTTTTTTAAGCTTCTGTATTTCCCCTTAGGGCTTCCACCCTTCAGCTTTGCCTTTGCGTCTGGGGTGTTTGCAGTTCATCCGTGGTGTGGTGGGGTGGTGACCAGGCCGCTCAGCCCCTCAGGCCAATCTGAAAGCTCCCTCCAGGAGCTGAGTTCCCGTCCTGCCCTGGCTCTCAACTCCACTTTTCCTGTGGCATTGGCGAGGGTGCCTGGCATCGTCTTCAGAGGGGTGGGGTGGAGGCCCGGGTGCAGGGGGTGCCGGCGGTGCATGGCGAGGTGGTCCTGGTTTGCGCTGCTCCTCTGTGGCCGTGGGCTGGGGGCCATGGCCCATTCGGCCAGGAAGACACGGCCCCAGATACTTTGGTCGGGAAAGAAACTGTAGTGTTTATTTTCTTCAGAAAAAAAAAAAAATTTAGAAGATTTTTTTTTTAAACAAGCTCTTTCGTTTAGAAGGAATCTAGGTATGTTATTGTTTAAGAAAAAAAGTGTTTGCAATGTATCAGTCACCCGTTTCGTTCTGAGCATGATTTATGTGAGGAAATGGTTTTTTTAAAAAATTAAGCTGGAGATATATCCCTGTACGATGCTTCTGTGAAAATGCGGCTTTTGTCCGGTGCTGTTAATGCAAGTTGTAACAGTGTGATATGGGAGTCAGTGTTTACATGTTACATTCCTCCGCGCAGTCAAAATAAGCCCGCAGGCTCTACAGTAGCATTTCTGTATTTTATCAGCTTGGGCTGGGGCCGAGGGGGAGGCCTCTGCTCACACTTGGAGGGGCTGTTTCTGCCAGATTTATTTGCCTTATAAATATTCCCCGTGTTTATTTTAACTCGCCTTTAAAATGGAGCTGAAATTAATATGGACCTGAGGGCTGCCCCCTGGCCCCAAGTGCCTCCCGCCACCGGGCGGGACGTTTCTACTCGGCCCCATCAAGGAGGCTGGACTGGAGGCCGAGGGTGCCGATGCGCCTGGCGCCTCCTCCTGCAGTGGGTACTGTGTCCTCTGAACAGTCCCCAAGGCCAGTTGGAGGCTTTGGGTGGCACGCCAGGCCCAGCTTTCTCATGGATTCTGCTGCGTACACAGGCCCCCTCTCTTCCCTTCCTGTGGAAGGGCCTGGACAGCACAAGACCTTCTTCCATGGCGCACGGTGACCAGTAGCTTCAGATCTGGCATGCGGAGCCCACGGTGGGGCCTGCGGCCTTCAGCCTTCCCCACAGCCACAGTGGTGTCCTAGCCTCATGGACATGTGAAGAGACCCTTCCGTCCTTTGCTTGTGTCCAGGTCTGAGGAGCCCAGGGCTAATAGATGGCAGAGGGGGTGGTCACGCCTGAGCCCAGTTGGAAAACAGAGCCAGCACCCTCACTACACAGCTGGGTACCTGATTTGGACCTCCTGGAGGTGGCGCGTCCCATGTGGAGGACTCCAGCAAGTGCAGCATGAGTTCCCGAGGTCATGGGCAGGACCTTCGGAGGCCAGGCGGGCCCGGCCAGCACGTGCGGGGCCTGAGGCAGGCTGTGCCGGGTGGCATCTTCAGCTCTGCCACCTGAGCGCCAGCTTTGTGTCCGGCTTGTGTACCGTTTCCATTATTCTTGTTTCTTTCTCTCTCTCTCTTTTTTAAAAATATATTTGTATTGATTTCAGAGAGGAAGGGAGAGGGAGAGAGAGAGAGAAATACCAATGATGAGAGAGAATCATTGATGGGCTGCCTCCTGCAAGCCCCCTACTGGGGATCAAGCCCACAACCCAGGCACGTGCCCTTGACTAGAATCGAACCTGGGATCCTTCAGTCTATAGGCTGATGCTCTACCCACTGAACCAAACTGGCTAGGGCCTTATTTCTTTATTTTTTGTGTGGAAATGCTGGATGGGTTGAAGATGCATGGGTGATTCTGGAGGAAGGAAGGTGTCCTCTGGGCCAGCAGGAGCCCTTTGGGAAGGAATGGGCAGGGGAATAATGGCTACTTTGGGAAGCTGTCCCTAACCAGTGGAGGAAGTAGGGGCACAGAGCGGGTGTACAGCCCTGCCTAGGGAGGCCCATGCCCTGCATAGCCCGTCATTCAGCTGGGCAACCCCCGGGCGGGTGGAGGGAACATGGAAGGGGAGACGGGCCCACTCCCCACAGCTCCTGCAAGGAAGCAGGTACTGGGGTATCTAGACCCAAGTGCCCCCAGGCAGCCTGGCTGCACCTTGATGCACGGCCCCAGGATGTTTGCTTATTCACATGGAGGGCCCTCTGCCCTGAGAGGCCTTTTGGCCCCAGGCAGCCTGGTTGGGACTTGGGCCCAGCCACCCACCCTGCTCAGGCCCAGGATCATCTGGTCCCTACGCCCTTTGCAACTGTTTGCATACCTTAAGAGTAGGCAACCGGGGACACTGTACTCAACCCCCTGGGCTTCCTGCTGCCTGGGGCTGTCTCCAGGCTTGAGGTTAGCTCTCTGCAGACCTGGCTCTGAGCAGAGCCCTTGGCTGACATCAGTGTCAGAACTTTCTCTAATGGCCAAGAGGACTTGAGTGAGACTGGAGCCACCTGGGCGGCTCTTCTCCCACACGGGACCCACCAGGCAGCGGAGTTGTCATGTCAAGATGGGACCCAGGACCCTGTGTTCCCACTGCCGCTCAGCCACCTAGGTCTCTTGAGGGTCTGCAGAGGGAGGCGCTGGCCAGCCTGTCCCGCGTGGCCCAGCTCGCTTGCCAGCTGGACTGTGTGCTGCCCTGTGGCTGCTCCACAGCCTGACCTCTGTCTTTGGGCCCAGCGAGCGTGAAGCAGGGAGAGTTTGTGACTTGGGCTGCCTGTCCGAGGAGGTGATGGAAGGAGCTTTTGTCTGACCCTTGTTGAGTTCAGAAGCTGATTAGGTACTATAACCGCTTTTCTCTCTTCCTAAAAGCAAGAGAGGAGAATGTAAATTTTATTTTGTGAAGCACCACAGCCATTAATTTAGGAAAATTCACTGCAGCTTCCTTTTTCATTTTCTGCCTAACTTCCATATTCCTTTAGCGTGACATCCTCTCGTCCAGCAGAGGGAGGTGAGCCAGCAGCTTGGGCCTGGCTACCAGCTGTAAAGCACTGCTGACCGGCTCCCGGAGCGTGTCCCTGTGACGGAGTCATGGAGGGCTCCAGGGCTGAGGAGACACCTCCTCGGGGCGGCAGTAGTTGTGGGGCCAGAGCCTGAGGTGGCGTCCATCATGGGGCCAGAATGTAGAGATCTGCGCCTGGTGGAAGTGGGCCCAGCAACAGGCCCTGAGGGTGGGAGGGGGGCTGGCCCACACGGGGGAGGAGGCCTTGGGTCCCCCGCCCCCTGTGCTGCCTCCCTAGCGCCTGCTTGGCATTTCCTGCGCTGGCAGGACTGCCAAGGGGCCAGGTGCCTGCCGCAAGGCCCTCACTTTGTGTGGGGATTCCCCTTGGGGGGCAGATCAGGGGCCTTCAAACTCGAGAGGCAGGTGGAGAGCTCTTTAAGCCAGGGTTTCCCGGGCCCGAATTAAGGCTTTTGTTTCTGTTTTCCCCCCAATTCAGATCTTGAACAAGAAAGCCTGCCCTGTGATTAGGCTAATCCCGCTGTAGCTATACCTTCATGTAAAATGTTTGCACACCGAAAAGCATAGAGAGTAGGACTGCTCAGAGCACAGGGAAATGGAATCAGGGCCTCCAAGGGCAGGTGGTGGCTTCCGGCGTGGGCTGATGGCCCAGTCCTGGGCCTCCTAATGCAGAGGTAGGCAAGTTTCCAGCCCTCAGAAGCTCACTCCTCCCGCCCCAGGTGCCACAAGCTGGCTCCCGACTTCTGCTGCTGGCACCGCCGTCTTCCCATGGCTGGCCAGGACCAGCGCTGGTCGCTGTGACGCGCACTCAGGCTCAGCCCCGTCATCCTCAGGCCCCCATCCAGGCCAAGGTGTCCTCAGTGGCCAGTGGAAGCTGATCAATAACTTACCAATAAACTTACCAATAAAAACAAGATGGCCCCCTGCCTCCTGGCACTCTCCCCACTCATGACCTCGAGGCTCCACTTTTGCTCCATCTCGTTCTTGCTTTGGTTCATTCGAAGGGGTTCTCTGGCTGAGTTCTCGGATCCTTCATTCTTCAGAGAATAATTATTGTTTGATAAGTTGGGGTACAGGGTGGAGTGAAAACCAAGGTGGTTGATAATCCTGCCTCATGAAGGCAGGAAGAGACCCAGAGCCACCCTCAGCGTATGTGGGATTTCAGCTGCACACATTTGGTCAAGGACATCCCCTTCGGAAAGGCCTGCCTGGCTCTTGCCTCCTCATAAACATGCCCCCTGTTGGCGACTCAGACCTGGTGGACTTGGGGTTCGGGGCACTGTGACTCTGAGGTGGGAGTGGGAGGCCCAGCGCACTGAGAGGTGTCTCTGGGAGGAGCTGGGAGTCAGCACCTGCCTGCCCTCTCTCCATGCAACTCCCCATCTTCAGTGCAGGAGGGTAAGGAGGAACGTGAGGGCCACAGAAACATAACGTGTTTGCCGCAATCAGGAGATCACGCGGATGTGTTTGTATAAGTGTGGCACGAGGGCCTAGAGCTGTCCTGTAGGCCAGGGCTGTGGACAGTCCACTCTGCAGGATGGCCCACTTTACAGAGAGAGACAAGCAGGGACAGGCCGTTTGTGGGACGGAGGGGCTGCCCTAGCTGGCAGCACACGCCACTGCTACTGCTGGAAGCGGGAGCCAAGTGCACTCGCTGTGTGTTCAGCGTTGATGCTGTCGCTCAGCCTTGTTCTTGTGTTTGGGGCAGGTATTCAAAGTAGCAAAAATCTGTATCGTAATTTCACATCTTAAAGAAAGGCTCACACCTTTCACCACATTCATCGCGTCCAAAAAAGAGGCAGGTTTTGTGATTTTGAAAATGGACCTCTGCACAGACATCTGTGTGACACCCCATGGTGCGGGAGTCCCCTCGCTTCCCCGCGCACTGAGCTTGCTGCCGTCACCCAGGCGTGACTGCATGGCTCTCTCCAGCTCCCAAGAGGAAGCCATGTGCCAGTTGCTTCTCACAGGGCACCTGCAGGAGTGCTCCCCGGGCTCCACCACTTCTTGAAATGGAATTATATCATTAGTACCTGGCGGGATTAGAGCTGACATTAGGCTTAGCCATCCTTACATCACCTCCTCTTGTTCAAAGGCTGAAGCGGTGATCTGACAAGCCCACCCACACATCGCCTCCCAGGCTGGGAGTTTTCATTCTGCGTTAGGCTCCGTGCATGTGTGCATGTGTGAGCATGCGTGCAAGTGTGTATGTGTGTGCATGCCGAGCGTGGAGCTGAACTGCGGGAGAGCATTTATACTACTATGGCAGGTACTTTAAACAAGTCTGCTGGGTCCCTGTGTCCTGTGTCTGCCTCTTCTCCCAGGCACCCTTCTCCCTGCTCAGAGATGCTGGCTTTCCAGGCCCTGGGCCGGCATGACCCAGGCAGGCGTCAGTCTTCCGGCCTGACCTTCCCTGGTCAAGAGTGTTCTGCGCATAGACGATGCTTTGCAGGAGCCCCCACCCCACTATGTGGTGCCCTCCCCATTCTGCAGCGTGTCCTTGTTCCCACCCTGGCTGCAGGAGGTCCAGAGAAACCCCAAGGCAGAGCTTACCTGAGGCAGAAGGAAAACCCTCCTGCTTCCTTGAACTGGGCTTTCCCCAACATGTTCATGGGCCCATGTGGTCCCACTTCCAGGGCCTTTCATGGGACGTGTGCCGATTTGTCACTGGCCACTCACATCCTTCACCACCAGGCAATTTTCTGATCCAGTGACACTGTTTGTCATGCATTTCCCAGCTGCAGCCTCTGGGAAGTGGGTTTTGTACCTTGGGACAAGCTGTTTGAACACTCGGCCTCAGCTGACTTGCCCGCAGTCACACATCAGCCGACTAAGTGCCTCGCACGGAGGCTGAAGGGCCCTGTCCCCATGGCAGAGCCCCCCTCTTGGGTGTGACGGTGGCCACGTGTGAGACTCACTTCCGCTGCTCTTCTCTGTGTTCACTCCTCTAACAGGTTGGTGGTTGGAGCCAGCTGTATCCTTTGAAGGCGTGCAGGTGACCTAGGGCCGCGCCTGCGTCCCAGGAGGGGAAGCTCCGTGCCCAGAGCCTCCCCACTGCTCTCCCTCTGCCCCGGGAGTAGACGCTGCTGCCTGGAAGCAGGCACTTACAGGTCCACTCAGGGTGGATGACCTGTGCTCAGGGGACAAGTTCAGGCTGACCTTTGAGTCTAGGGCTTCCGGAGGCTGTTCCTGAGCCACACACTGAGCGGCTGAGGCAGCTGGGCCAGCTGGATGCAGCCGTGAGGCAGGTGATCCTCCCTGGAGAGCAGCCCCACTCACTCAGGTCCATTCCTTTAGAGGGAGCAGCAGACCAGGAGGGTCAGGAGAGGAGCCACAGGAGGCCCTGGGGTCAGGAAGGGGGTCATTCTGGGAAGATGAAAGTTCTGCCAGCCGAGAGCGCAGGCCAGAGCCGCTAGCTTGTGTCTTTCATGAATGGGGTGTTTCCTCTCCATCACCACTCAGACCCCACAGAGTGGGCCTCATCCTAGAGGCTGAGGTGAAACTCTGGGGAGTCTGGACAGATGCTCCGTGGAGGCAGAAGCCGCCCAGCCCTGGGTGCGGGAGGGAGCCCCTCCCTTGTCCCGCACATTTGAAGATGGGGGTGGGGGTGCTCTGCAGCTGGTGTTGGGAGGCTCCTTTGGGCTGGCTGGGGGCTGGTGGGAAGTGGGCTGTTGGTGTCGGGCCCCGGGGATCTTGCCCCTTGTCTCCCGATGTCATGATGGGCTAGCGAGCGCTCCTTAGCTTGTCTCTGGCAGACGTGGGCCTGGAGTGCGCCGGCTTCCTCACCGGCCTGGGCCTGGACACCACCGTCATGATGCGCAGCATCCCTCTGCGGGGCTTTGACCAGGTACAGCCCAGGCCCAGCTCCCACCCTGTGGTCTGCTCACACCAGCCTGTGGCCCCGCCCAGGCAGGCGCAGGTGTGGGCTGGGAGCCTCTCAAGTGTGTGGCCCTTGAGTTGAATGAGGAGGTTGTTCGTAAAACATAAAACACCTGCCAGAGTGGAATCAGGGTTGTCACGTAGAGCGCGTGGCAGCTCTGGGCACGCCGGGCCAGCCTCTCAGACCTCGGGTGTTCTGTCAGCAGGTGTATGTCAGCAGAGGTGCTAGCCTCGCCTCCTTGCTCCGGTCTGATGGGGGTGCACCCTCAGCAAGGGGAGCACCAGGCAAGGAGGCAGGTGGCAGACTGACGAGGCCCTGGGCGGCTACTTCAGAAAACAGCAGCTCCGGGCCACCTGCCATAGACAAAGACGGAACCCGTGAGCCCCGATGAGCTCTTGATTCCCCGGCCGTGGGCAGTCCACCCTGAGCACTCACATGCCTTATACAGCGGCAGCACCAGCTGAATGTACAGTGACCCTGTGTGCCCACTCCTGACAGCTGTGTGGCAGGAGCCAGATTGTCCTCACGAGTGTCTGGGATGCAGACTCCCATGCTGATGGCAGATGCACCCATGTGAACAGCATGTTGAATGTTTTTAAACTAAAAACTCTCCAAGGAAAGGTCGCCTGTTAAAATCCACGCGTGGGGTTGT
The DNA here is from genome assembly GCA_004026665.1 of Murina feae. Lineage (NCBI taxonomy): Eukaryota > Metazoa > Chordata > Mammalia > Chiroptera > Vespertilionidae > Murina > Murina feae. The sequence continues at coordinate 24,895 of PVJC01000015.1, forward strand.
TACGATGGCAAACCCTCCATACCTCCCCAAAGAAGATAGACAGCCCCTCACCACACAGTCCTACTGGCCGTCAGTCTACCCTCCACTCCTGGGCCTGCCCTGCTCTGCCCGGTGATGCAGAGACTTGCCCGCCATGGTGGGCCCACCATGTGCGCAGAGGCCCTGAGTGCCTGCTGCGAGGACAAGACTCTGAGCCCCGGGAGTGCCTGCTGCCGGGAGAATGTACCAGGCGGCAGACAGGAGCACGAGGAGGCCACAGGGCGGATGCAGCGGAAATGAGGAGAGGCAGAGAGGACTGTGGGGACCAGGGCTGTGGGAGGGCTGGCCTCGGACTGAATGGAGGCAGGAGCTGGAGACAGTGAGAAGGGGGAGCAGTTCCCAGAGAGGGGCCCGTGGGGGGAAGGAGAAGAGGCTGGATCAGGCCTCCTGAGGGGCTGGAGTGAGCGAGGTGGGGCTGGAGGGCCCATTGGCGGAAGAGTTCCCTGGAGGCATCGCAGCAGGGGAGGCGATCTGATGCCTTGGAGACAGTGGGATCACCCCAGGGAGGGGAGGGACAACGGCAGGGCCAGGTGACCAAGGCCTTGCTTCAGCAGGAAGAGTCAGAGCTCTTCATACAGCCCCAGTGGCAGGCCCTGGGACGGGGACCTGCGCGGTAGCTCAAGAGGGCCAGCAATTCTCAGACTGCACCAGGGATGTCCAGGCGGCCGGGGGTCCCGAGGGCTCCAGCAATGGCAGGCATTCCCCCACCTGCTCCTGTGACAATCCCAGAGAGGAGGGCTCCTCCTGGTGTTCCTGTCCCTAACGAGCTGGTGCACCTGAGCAGACAACAGAGCATCTCAAGGGACTTTTACTTTCTCCTGCAAAATGAAGCTGTGGCTGACTGCCCCTTGGCGACAAGTCCTGGGGTGGCTCCGGAAGTAGGCTCCCCATCTGCAGCCTGCCAGCGTGGGCTGGGAGGAAGGCCCTCTACAGCTGACCCACCCACCAGAACACCCACTACCCTGCATTTCTTGGTGGGGAACAGAGGGGCCCACCTACCGTCCCAGCTCCCTGCTCCATGAGGGAGGGTGGGGAGTCGAGCGCCACCTCAGGCAGGGCGGAGCCCCCCCGAGAAAGGGGTGCTTCTCTGCCATTATTCCCACCGGAGACAGTTAATCAGCATCTAAAGAGCCCAGAGGTCAAGTGCATCCTAGCTGAAGGGCCCAGGGGTCTCTGGTTCAGAGCTGGGGGCTGGGGAAGGGGGTGCCAGACAGTCCCTTGGCTCTTCTTTCAGCTCCACAGAGAACAAGGGGGCCCGGAGGTGGGGGGCGGTCTGCCTGGGACCATGGAGAAGAAGGAGGGCACTGAACCCTCTCTTTTGAAGAGACCCCTGTTGCCCCCACCTCGGGGCCTTTGCAAGGAGGCAGGTGGCTAGGTCCTCTCTTCCTGCTCAGTTATCAGCAGCGACATTTTCACTGCCACCTGGCCCTCACAGCATTCCTCTGGGCTTTGCAGCAAATGTCAGCCTTGGTCACGGACTACATGGCTTCTCACGGAACCAGGTTTCTGAAGGGCTGCGCCGTCTTGAGCGTGAAGAGGCTCCCGGACAGCCAGCTTCAGGTCACCTGGAAGGACATCGCCTCTGGCAAGGAGGACGTGGACACCTTCAACACCGTCCTGTGGGCCATAGGTAAGGTGTGGGAGGCACGTGCGTGAGTGCATGAGGCCTTTTCCAGCCAGGCATGGGCCGTGTTCTCATCCTCCAGTGCTCTGAGGCCTCGGGCAGCTGTTGGTAGGCAAAGGCTGGGCAAATGCAGCTGCTCAGAACTCGCCCATTGCCCACCTTGCCAGACACACTCCCTCCCAGGCGAGGCCCTCCCTGTGCTCGTAGGCCCTCCCTGAGGAGGAGGGTGGAGCGTGAGGGTGTGGTGGGGGAAGATCCTTGCTCAGGGCCTGGACCTGGGCTGGACTCGGGAGGGAGAACAGAGGGCCCAGACGCCATGCCCTCGGGAGCTGGCCTCTGCTGGGACGCTCCTGCTGTGGCTTCTGGGGTTAGAGTTGTTTTCCTCGTCACCCGCCAACTTGCATGTTACATCGAGGTCTTGCTCACTCTTGACATTTTCAGTGTGAGGGGTTTTCTCTGCCTGGTCCCGTGAACCTGGGCTCGAGATCCACGTGGTTAACGGGATTGTCATGGGGCTCATGCCCATGGAGCGCGTGGGTGCCGAGCACTCAGAGGGTGCCCTGCCGGTGTTGGCTACGACCTGGTGGCTCGGTTCCCGCGCTCCTTGAGGCGGGGCTCCTGGCAGGAGCAGGTCTGCATCACAGAGGAGAGGATTTCTGAGAAGCCTGTTTTCCGAGTTGCTCAGAGTGATGGGAAATCACAAGGTGAACTGAGCTCCAGAGGAGTCAGAGCTCTTCACTTTGGTGTGAAGGTCTGAGGAACGAGGGAAAGGATCGGAAATGCCCCAGAGTGAATTCAGTGCCTCTTCATCCAACTTCATTAAGTTACCAGAGGAAATACTCTTGATCTAATTGTGAGAGTAAACTTGAAGTAGGTTTATGCTGATGAACACTGAAAAACTGAATAACTGTTCAGACTCAGAAATGTAAACTGACCTGTAACATCCTAAACTTCGCTCTAAACTGGGAGGCGGCATGTTTCTCTCTCCCATTTGTACCCCAGCACTAACCCTTCGTCTTCTGACGTCTCTGTGCCCCCACCCCCCGCGTCCCTGGCCTCCACCTTTGCACCGAGGCCCCAAGCCTGCACCCAGCGCTACCTGCTGAGGCCACGCTGATGGCAGCAGCTCAGAGGGCAAGGGTCTGTGCCCTCGGGAAGCTTTAGGGTCGCCCAGCTTCCAGACGGGGCCCGGTGGATGACAAGCGAGGCCCCCCAACATGCGTGCCTGCCCTCCCCCACCAGGAGCTCATTTCATTTTTTGTGTTTTCAGAAAGAGCATCCCCAGACAGTCTGCCCGGCGTGATTGATGCCGGGGGTGGAAGCTTTTCACAGTCCTTGGCCTTTGACCTTGCTTCCCCAGGCGGCGCTGCGGTGGCGGCGGTTTCTGGCACGCCTCCTGGGGCTGCACGGGCATGTGCTGACTTTGCTGCTCGCTCCTGGGCCAGGTTTTGTAAACATCAGGAGCTACTTCCCAGTTGAACAACTGGGAATGTTTTCCGCAGGTTCACTCCTGTAAGCCTTTAGCCAACGCTCTATCCCTGCTTGCAATAAAGGACGACCCGACCCAGGAGGTTAAAATAAAATGCCCCGGGGGCCCCCCCGGCTGGTGCAGCACAGCTCTCGGACCGGACATCCCGCCCCAGCAGCGAGCTGGGCTTGGACATCAGTTGAAAACACAAAAGGGAAGGATGCCCCTAGCCCCGTGGACACACGCAGAGGGCTGCCAGGAGCCGGCGAGGCCTGGCCCGGATGCCCGTGCGCCCGATGCCTGGGCCGCAGCTGGCGAGGACAGTGCACGCAGGGATGGCGAAGTCTGGAAGCCCAGGAGGACTCTGAGCCTCTTCCTCCGCGCAGCCTTGATCTCCACGTGGTGGATTAAACACATTAGCAGTTAAAGCAGTTAATTGCTGTGCAGGGGGCCCTCTCATTGTTTGTCTCTGAATCACCCACCCACACCAGGTGTCTCAGATAATAGACTGGGAACTCGCAGCGAGGAGGATTTCCTGTCTGCAGATGTGCCGATTACAGCGCTGAGTGAAGACAGTCAGCCTGCACTGCCGGCTCGAGTTCGCCCTGCACAGTTAACCAGTTGTGGCCTGAATCCCCGCTGTCTCGGGGAACGGGAGCAGGACGAGTGTCAGGAGTGGACACGTGGAGTGTCAATGCTTCTAGGCTGGCGGTCAGCTTTAGTTTAGCTTAGGGTTTGTTTCAAAGTGCGAACGAAAGGGGTTGGGATCGCAGCCTGCAAAATCACAAGCCTAAACCCCTGCCTGCCCCGCAGCATCTCCATCCTCTCGGGAAGATGCTGTCCTTCACTCGAGGGAAGGATGAAGGCTTTGGCGCATCCATCCCTGGGCCCTGGGCGTTCTGCTCACTGTTGGAAGAGCCAGGCGCCCATAGTGCTGGGAGAGCTGTTCCAGACCTGCCTCAGGAGCCCCCAGGGTCTGCTGGGTGAGACCTAGGGAATCAGCACTGAAGCCATTTCCTTTTCTCAGGCTTTGTCCCAGCAGAAGAGCTGTAGCCATCCCCCTCTTAGGTCACTCTGAGCCTTAGGTCACTCTGAGCCTCTAAGGTGGTGTAAAAGGAACCAGCAGGCCCTGGCGCTGAGGCACTGGGGGCCCAGCATTCCCGCTTCCATCAACCACCATATTGAGGCACCCACCACGAGCCACTCTTGAGGACAGCCCACCCACACAGCATGTGTACTTGGACCACGGCCAGGGACACAGGAGGTGCCTGAGGAGCCATGATGGGGGCCCACCATGCCCAGGAAGGGGAACACATCTGTCCAGGGTGGACTGCGGCCTGGAGCTCTTCCCTCTCTGCCCCCGGGATCGTGTTCCAGGGCACATGGTAGCCATCTTTGCTCAACTGTGCTCATCAGATGGCACTGCCACATCACACACACGGCTCACAAAGTCCCTGAGGAATCCCCTCCGCCCCCCACCCATCCCCAGTGCCAGGCAGCAGGAGAGGGGGCAGGAGGCACAACAAAATTGAGCCCCAGGACGAGGGATTCATGGGTGAGAGGGCTCCGAGGCCAGCAAAAAGAAAGAGGCAGTCCAGGGCTCCGCCTCCCAAGGCCATAGATGCTGGGGAGGAGCTTATGGGCTGAGCAGGGATGCAGCCTGGCTTGGAGAAGCCCGGGTCCAAGGCCACCAGGCCTGCTCCCTGGGACCGTGTCTTCTGTGGCTACAGGAAAGTACGTGCGGGCTCTCTCCTTCCTGGAGGGGACTCTTTGGCGGCCTGGCTGTGACAGGTCACTTACAGAAGACTGCTCTGTGGCAGATACCTCGATTCACCCAGTGCTCACCCCCTCACGGTGGAGCAGCTGGCCTTGAAGAATGAACTACTCTTCTGATATTCTAATGCCTTTTTAGGTCAGTGCAAATGTCAAGTTTGTAATTACCGACATCAAGAGAGACCCAAATCTGCTTGCTGTGTCTGTGCTTTGTTTTTGGAGGAAAAGAAGAAGAGACATTTATGGAGCTCATGGCTATTGGCACTTTCACAGGCCCAGGGGAGAGGCCACAGCCTTCCCCACCACACCTTGTGGCCGGCAGTCACCACCGCCCCTGAAGCAGCGCCATCGGCTGTGACCTTCATTTCCCTCCACCCCAGCTTGCAGTGGCAGAAGCCCAGAGAGGGGCAGCAGGAAAACAGTGTGCCCTGTGCTCCCAGACTGGCCTCATGCCCTCTGCTTGGGATGAGCCACCAGCCAGGGTGAAGAGCTGTGCCAGGTCTGCAAGCCAGCTCCTTGTGTCCAGGGTCACTGTGACCCCCATGGCCACCAGAGCCAGCCAGCCGCGGTCGGTGCTCACAGGGATCAGATGGGGTATCTTTACCAAGTCAGATCCAGGATTTATGGTTAGAACTTAGTAGAAACCAATTAGGAACAAAGGAAAAAACAAAACAAAACAAAAACACCTTTGTGAAAGTTCTCCTAGAGGTAAATGGGCCCCACGTAAATGTGTGCCATCTAAATTCTGCAAGCGCCACTCGGAGCAGCCAACAGCGGGAGAATTGTATCTCTCACGGTTACAACTATAATTGCCGCCTGCCATGGAGCACGGTCCTTCCTGAGGGTCCCTTGGACCCGGCTTTTGCTGGGACTGAGCTGGAGATTGCACTGAGTCCATGGCTGACTGCAGGCCAGTGTGGCTTTTTTATGTGATGCTAGTGCTGGCATTCAGGCTTAGAGAGGAAAGACCCACACATGGACTTCCAGATGGACTCTGGCCCCCCAGACATGTGCGCCCCAAGGGGCAAGCTTGCCCTGCTTGTCCAAGGAGCCTTCTAGGTAAGAGGCTCCCTCGTGATGGCCTAGGAGGCCTTGGTGGGTGCTGGTGGTCCCAATAAGCAGCCCACCTCAGGTCACACTGAGGTCCAGGGCCTCACTCATTCATTCAACAAACACGGAGCCCTGCCTGGGATGCCGAGGCCAACAGGATGGCTCTCTGCCTTGGCGGGCTTGCAGCTGTGGATGGGCCTGGGACTCACTGAGAAGGGGCCATTTGAGAAAATGAAAGAAGCCCTTTGCCGTTTTTATCTTTTTCCCTTAAGTCTGAAGGATGACAAGACACATGTAATACATTTTTGAAAACTAAGTCTCCAGTCGAAAATCCAACTGGAGGTTCCAAAGGTGTGAGTTCCCATTTGTGCCTGGTTTGAGGTGCTGCACAGGCCCGGCCAGGGGGCAGTGGCCAGCTCTGGGGGTCCACGTGCCCCTCAGGAGGGTTGCTTGGGGGGCCCTTGATGAGCCTGTGTGTGAAGCTGCTTCCGGGCCCTCGCCCACGCTGCCTGTCCAGCCGCCTAGACTCCGAGCTCCCAGCACTGAGCCTCCAGCTGCTTCCTGTAAATCCTTGCTGCATCTCTCTGATCACAGCCCACACTCACCCTGTCATACTCCTGCTGGCACTTAAATCTTACCTCGTTACACGGATTGCCCTTCACTCGTCAGAACATGTGCTCCAGGCAGGCGTGAAATCAGGGAATGCCCGTCTTCCCGTAATGGATGGAAGAGCACGTGAAGCTGTCTGTGCCCAGTTATCTGCGCCCCCTCGCCCAGCAGAGCAAGTAGTAATTGAGCAGGGGGTCCTTGGGGGTCTCAGATTTGGCTTCTCCAGCGGCTGTGTGGTGTGGTGGCCAGTGAGCAGCAGCAGCTGTGGGCATCGGAGGAGGGCTGGCCCCAGAACATCCGGGCTGAATGCTGATTCTGCCACCACTTCAGGGCCCTGGGGTGCCCGGGGTGGTAGGTACTGGGTGCTGGGAAGGAGGGACTGTTTCAAATCAGAGACACTAGAGGTCACATGGTCCTCCATAGGGACTCTGGCCAATGGACAAGGCTGGGCCTGGTGAGGGCAGAGCGGTGTGGGGGCCCATTCACACATTGATGCACATGGTTGTGGCTCTGAGGAGGAAGGGAGAACATCTGCTTGTACCTGGAATTTTATTTTTTTATTTTTATTTTTTAAATATATTTTATTGATTTTTCACAGAGAGGAAGAGAGAGGGATAGAGAGTTAGAAACATCGATGAGAGAGAAACATCGATCAGCTGCCTCCTGCACACCCCTCACTGGGGATGTGCTCGCAACCAAGGTACATGCCCTTGACCGGAATCGAACCTGGGACCTCTTAGTCCACAGGCCGACACTCTATCCACTGAGCCAAACCGCTCAGGGCTGTACCTGGAATTTTAACGTTCTCATTGTTTGCTGTAACAACGGCAGAGTATCATACGCGTATTCCCTAAGAAGTTCTTACAAGACAAGAAAGTCATGAAAATGTCTGTAAGTGAATGAGAAAAGGCAGGAACTGACAATTCGCAAGAGGAAATAGAGTTAATGCGTGGCCAGAAAATAAGTGTACTAGTAAAGATCAGCACTGAGAGCGCGCTGAGCCCTCAACACCCCCCCCCCTTGGGAAAAAGCAGAACCCAAGAAGGAGCCACGGGGATGCGGCCTCCTGCCTGGCCTGTGTCCCTCTTCTGAGGACTGCCCTAAGGAGCTAAATGGACATGTGGACGCATCGCCATCTCCAGCCCCATGGTGTCCAGGGAGCAGCGACTTGGGAGCCTTCAGGAGTCCCAACAGGGGAGCCATTCAGCGATACTTGAACCCAAGCTGGTGCCAAGAGCCCAGGCTGAAGGGGGAGAGATTCTGTACGGGGGCAGGGGAGATCGGGTAGGAGAGGGGTATGTGGGGGGGAATATTGTGTGTGATATGCAGGGATCAAATTTGCACCCTTCTGGTTTGTGGGACAATGCCCCAACCAACTAGCAGCCACACCAGCCAGAGTAGTATCTTTATTTTTGCGTAAGATAAAAGGAAAATGGTCAAGGAGATGACTTGCCTGCATCTTGCTTTGTGCCATTTATGTACAGCCTGGGCCTAGGCTGGGCGTTGTCCACGTGATAGAGCTACCCTGCTTGTGTGGCCAGCCACTGGGTTCCACCCTGGCACCCACTCTCCCCCTCTCTGGGCCTCCGGGGGTCCTAAAAATTCTGGCTTCAAAATGGACTGTAGAGGCAACCTGATTCATGCATTCGTTATCCATAAATTCGTTATTTAGTAACAAATTTACTACTTTTAAATTTGTCTCTGTAGTAGTCCCCTGTTAGGCATGGTTTTACCTTCCGCTATTTCAGTTACCCACAGTCAACTGAAGCCCAAAAACATGAAGTGAAAATTCCAGAAATAAACAGTGCATACGTTTTAAATTGCGCGCTGTTCTGAGTAGAGGGATGAAATCTTGCAGGACTCCACTCCATTCTGCCTGGGACATGAGTCATCCCTTTGTCCAGGGTCTCCACGCCGTATCTGCTCCCCACCCATTAGTCCCTTAGTAGCCATCTCTGTTATCAGATCGACTGCCGAGGTATTACAGTGCTTGCGTTCAAATGACCCTTATTTTACTCAGTAATGGCCCCAAAGCAGAAGAGTAGTGACGCTGACAGTTAGAATATGCCAACGAGAAGCCATACAGTGCTTCCTTTAAGTGAAAAGGCAACTAACTTTCAGTCGTTGTGCCGCAAGAATGCCTAAAACATGCAACACCTATTTAGCCAGGGGCACTGACCTCTTTTCCCTTAGATTGTCCAATGAAAAAAAATATGACAACAGTCACTATAACAATAGCCATCCAGTGTGAGTGAATGAAAATTATACCTATTTTTGGGGGGTCAGATTGGCAAAATATGTATTTTTTGGTGTGCCACAGAATTTTAGTAATTAGTTTATATGCCATAAGCTGAGAAACGTTGGAAATGGCTGATGTATACGGAAAAAAGGTGTAAGTGTCAGCGCACTGCACGGTTTCAAGCATCCACTGGGGGTGTTAGAATGTATCACGTCTGTGAATAGGGGGGATATTGTATTTTCTTCAGGACCTCAGATGTGGTTGCTGGCATCTGCAAGGTGTGTAGTTACCATGGTTACCAAGAAGTATGTGAGGAAATGCTCTTGGCCTCCTGTGACTGGTCAGCATCAGAGCAAGTGGGTCTGGGGCACCAGCTTGCCCCAGCCCCCAGCAACCCGCAGGAAGCGGTGGGCACGATGAGCTGCTGTATGTTGTGTTCCCCAGAACTGGGGGCTTAGGGAAGAACCAGTGGGCTGAGCTATGAGCCCTCTGCCCGCAGGGACCCTATGCCCACCCAGCCAGCCCCCTCCAGTTCTGCCCATGGGGTCCAGCTCCTTCCTCACTGAGGCACAGCATGTTTCAGTCCCTTCCCAAATGCATGAAGGCTCCTGGGTGCCCGCTTGTTCCAAAATAACTCGGAGTCAGGCTTGGCCCACCCAAGCCATCGTGCCCAGGGCAGGACACTGGCTGCAGTGGCGTGTCCCACTCTGCATTCTCACGGGTCTCCATTCATACCACTCGAGTGTCGTCAGAAGGCAGGGACCTCAGAGCCTCTGGTTCCTATGTCTGGCCTGATTGGTGATGGGTGCCAGCCTGCCTGGCACCCGATTCCTGTGGCCAAGCGGAGTGAAGAGGCTGGAGCCGGCTCCCCATGAACTTGAGAAGCGCGGCTTAGCCAAGTCTCTGTTTTGACTTCCCGCTTCAAGAGAGCAGCTGGAGACGAGGTTTCCCTTTCACACGGCTTGGTCCTCCAGATGTTCAGATTGGCACCACCCGCTACCCGACCTCTTGTGTGTCTGAGCCACTGCAAGTTGTGGGAACTATGCCTTAGAAATCATTAATTTTTGTCATTAGGGGATCACCCTGAGCCTCTGGGGCCCATGAGCTGCCCGCGACCCTCCTAGGGTCGGGCAGGAAGAACTGCCTTTGCCAATTCCTGCTCAGTGAGGCCACATCGACTAGATGAGGGAAAAAGGGACCCGTGCTGACAGCTCCACTGTGATGACACCCAGGCTATAGCATGTGGAGCCTGGCAGGGAGGCAGCTGCGCCAGCACCCCAGGACCACTGTCCCCTGCCCCTCCTGGCCTCTGCACTCAAGAGCAGGATTAACCAAGCTGACTGCACCAGGAGTGGGTGTGGTGTGCTCTGCCCCTCGGCCCAGGTCTTCCCTCAACTTTGTGGGTCTCAAAGCTGGGGCTGTCAGCTGGGCGGGTCATGACACACAGAAGTGGGGGAGCTGAGGTTTGTAGCATGGAGCCGCCGCGAGAACCGCCTTCTAGCCCCCTAGAGTGGCTGTGGGGCCTGTCCTGAGACCCTGAGCAGCGTGTGAGTTTGTGCATTCTCGCTGCTTGCTCAGGGCTGGCTCCTCTTCCTGTGGCACGTGGACACAAGGCACACAGCTTATCCACTCCAGCAGTCTGATGGCAGGATAGAAGCATAAAATCACCGTCAAGTGCTGTTCTTGCCCCAGTACAACTCGTCAGGAGGAGCATGGGGAGCCCTGGGGTCACAGAGAGTGGAAGGGAGGTCACTCCACTCCGGGAAGAGCCACATGGGGAGTCATGAGGCCGTCAGCTCACCTGAGACCCACAGATGGGCTCCATAGAGACCTCAGTGGGAGATGCATGTGCAGGACAGGAGCCCCAGCTTCTGTAGGGGCCTGGGTGTATATAGTCCATGTCTTCCCTGGGGAGGCGTCATGTCTTTCACAGCTGCATGTCTGTGGCTGCTGTGCCATTTCCAAGGCACCCAGGCCTGGAGTGGGCCACGCCAGGGTCCCGGCCCCTTCATGGCAGAGGAGTTTAGTGATCACAGTCTCAATGCACATCTCCTTTGGGTCATCACTGCTTCTAGACCTTTCTGTGGTAAGAACCAGGAACTTTATATTTAAAAAAATAATAATAATAAATTTCAAATTTAACATTACAAGGCTTTAACTGTTCTCTGTGACACCCAACATCTGTTTGCAGATTTACTTATTGTTAGGACATAACCCTCTGAGGTTATTCGTTAAAATGTTGGTTCCTTCAGCCCTTGAATAAATCACCTTTCTATTGCTGATACCAGTTTCATACATACTCAGGCCCTTTGGTTTCAGGTTATTTGTAAGTCATAGGGATTTTCCCCCATTTTAAATTTAAATTTGTTTTTTAATATATACAGTCATATATATGATTAAGAAAACAAAATTGTATCACAGGATGTGTTTAGAGAAATCCTATTTCTGTCTCTGTCCCTTCCCCCTGCTTCCTCCCTTTCTGAGGCCCACTGTTTCTGCTGGTCCTGCCTCATCCTTTCATTGATTCTTTGTGCAAATGTAAGGGGTGTGTGTGTGTGTGTGTGTGTGTGTGTGTTTGAGGCCTGTGGGGCCAAGAGTCCCCTGACGATGTTTGTGTTTGATGTTTTACCGATTCTAAAGTAGGTAAAGTGTTTCAAATAAACCAAGGGATCTTGGTCAGAACTGCTAATAAAGAAAACTGCGGTAAATAAACGGCTCTTTCTTTCCTTCAGGGCGAGTTCCGGAAACCAGAAATCTGAATTTGGAGAAGGCTGGCGTGAACACCAACCCTGAGAGTCAGAAGATCCTGGTCGATGCCCAGGAAACCACCTCTGTCCCCCACATCTATGCCATTGGAGACACCGCGGAGGTATGGCTCGTGCTCGATACCTGACCCCCTCCTCCCTACCCTGGCCACCTACCCTGGTCAGGCCTTGGGGAAACACATGACTGGGGAAACTGAGGCTCTGGGCCAAGTCCCAGATGCCATTAGACTTGCGTTCTGGGAGGAACTGGGCATCAGCCTCTGCTCCCTCGAACGCTCTTCCTTGCCTTGGAGGGCAGGTGGGAACGGCTTACAAATGGCTTAGAGCACCATTAGCAGATTCCTGTTTCAAACCTCTGCGTCAGCTCTGAGGCAATGGCACCTGTTCACTGCAGTGGCCACCTTAACCTCCCTGCAGGTGGGCAGAAGCGCAGGCCCTGAAAATGCTGCCACGTTGGCCCCAGGGCACTGGGTCTGACCTCCTTGCATCAGTTTACGCTCTGATCTCTGGGCAGGTCAGTGCTCTTCCTGGGCTGGTAGATGGGGAGGGCCTGAGGGCGCTGGAGCCGGACAGGGTGTGGCCCAGCCTCACTCAGGCCTGCCTGTTCCCTCCCCTGGAAAGGAGGGCGCACACCACCTGCGAGTCCCGGGTGGAATCCCTGTCGCCCTCACAGGCTCCTAGCAAGGCCTACAGCTGGTCAGTTGTGGGGCCCCTGCTCCCCCAAAAGCCTCTGTTGCAGTTGGCCTGCCCCACACGTGTGTAACACATATTGAGGAAGCGGCCAGGAGAGTCCCTGGTCAGAGGGGACTGAGAGGGGCACCAGGCGCCCCAACCTCAGCAGCCTCCTGCCTTGAGACCGGCTAGCATCATTGACATGTATGTTAGTTTCCCTGGGCTGCCATCACCAATCACTGCAAACTGGGTGGCTCAGAACGATCGGAGTTGACTTTGTCTAATTCTGGAGGCTGGAGGTCTGAAGTCTCCCCCTCCGAAGCCTCTGGGGGAAGGACCTTCCTAGCATCTGATGGCCCATAGGTCCGGCTTGGAGCTGCAGCTCTGCGGTCTCTGTCTCACGTGACCATCTCCTGCAGACGGCCGTGTTCTTGTTCAGCTCTTGGCAGGACCCTCTCCCTGGATTTAGGGCCCACCCTAACCCCGTGTGACCTCATCGCCATCCTTACCTTAATCATCTCTGCAAAGACCTTTCTTCCCAAATAAGGCCACATTCTGAGGTTCCAAGCAGAGGTGAATGGGGAGGAGGTGGCTATTAAACCCACAACGATATGCTAAATTACATTAATTCATCATGTACTGAGTGCCCACTGTTCTGGGTTCTGGGGCCACTGCAGGAACAGATAAAATCCCAGGCCTCAAAGAGGTAACATTTTGGTAGTGGTCACAGGTGACAAATAAATGAGTAAACTATTTAAAATTCAGAAGATGCTTCGTTACTAGGGGTCAGGAGAGACCTAAGGGTGTGTGTGCGTGTGTGTGTGCGCATGCGTGTGTGTGTGCATGAACCCTGGGCTGGAGAAGCGTTAGAAAAGGCACAGGGGAGCTGAATGAGGATGCTTGTGCCCAGGTACACTAGGGAACCCACTTTGGGAAATGCCTAGGGGTAGAGGAGCCAGTATCTAAGGTGAGTGGATCGCTAGGTGGGGCATCCTGGAGCTGAGAGGACACAGGTGGCAGTTGTCACTGATGCTATGGGACCATCCTTCCCTCAGCGTCACCTGCCAGCCTCTGCTGTGGTCATGATATTTGAGGGCTTTGGGGAGAGCTTGGACACATGGAGACAGGGGGCAGGTTCATGCAAGGCCAGGCCTTCCCGTTGTTCCTAAACGGCCAGTTTTCCCATCTGGCATGGGACCTAAGGGACAGCTCAGCTGGGGCGTGTGGCCAGAGCTCTGGTCAGTTCTCCAGGTCACCTTTGACCATGTAATCGTCCTGTTGTGTGAACGGAAGTGAGTGGCTGTCCATGTCCTCAAGTGTCCCGTGGACCCAGCCTGCATAGCCAGCAGCCGTTGCTCAGTGTGATCTCCGATGGCCTGGAAGTGGCATTCGCTGCTGGTGTCCATCCTGTGAGCTGTGCCCTGAGAGAGCATCACGGTCTTGGGAGAGAGCCCAGTGTGAATAGGACATGCTCTCTACGCACCCCTGGAGCTGAGTGAGTTGGAGTTTTATCAGCTGCAGGGCTTGTGCTAACACAGCAGAAACTGTAATATTTTGGTCTAGTGGTCGCCAACTTTTCGGACCTCACGGATCACCGGTTAGCGACCGCTGTTCTGGACCATGTGGCCAGGAACATATGGCACACGCAAGGCATTACTTATTTAGATACTAAATTCGCTTCCTTGGAAAGGTCATTCTGAGCAGGCACAAGGGTTAACACCACAATGGTCTGGGTTTGGGGGGAGCCGTTGTTTAGTGCGATATTGTGCGCATGCGCCTGGAGGTTTCCGCAACTAGCCAGGCTCGGTGGAATGCACAGCCCGCTCTCCTGAGTTATCTCTGTGGATCTCCATTCATTTCTGGAATGTCAAACAACATCTGCATTTCCTGCTGCTGCAGGGGTGATTGGCAGCCTGTCCCAGGCCTCCCCGTGCAGGAACGCTGGGGGCTGTGTCCCCCACTCCCCCCGCAGGACACACGCTGGGACAGAGGGGCCCCCAGCAGAACGGTGTTTTCGTTTTGGGTTTGTAATGGGCTGTGATGAGCTGTGTCAGGAGCACGCAGAATGCTCCCAGGGCCCCGTTTAGCCAGAATCCCAGTTCACGGAACGGCTGAGTGGCAGCAGGATCTCTCTCTCTTTTTTTAATCTATATTTTATTGATTTTTTGCAGAGAGGAAGGGAGAGGGACAGAGAGCTAGAAACATCAATGAGAGAGAAACTTCAATCAGCTGCCTCCTGCACACTCCCCACTGGGTTATGTGCCCACAACCAAGGTACATGCCCCCGACCGGAATCTAACCTGGGACCCTTGAGTCCACAGGTTGACACTCCATCCACTGGGCCAAAGCGGCCAGGGCAGCAGGATCTCTCTTGAGCTTTGTTGTGGGCTCAGCTCTCAGGTCACTGACATGAAGAAGGGGTGCTGGTAGAAGCCACAAGGGAGCCTGGCAGGCTGACTAGAAGCTCACCACTCTGCTGGGGAAGGTGTGACCACCCAGAGCAGGACAGGGAGTGAGGAGGAGGCTGCTGTCCCACTGCAGAAGCCCAGCTGCAAATAGCGTTTGGGGGTTTGTGAAAGGGAGACACTCACCAGGAAGGCGAAGGGTGGTGGAGGGACTGCACAGACCCCCTCACAAGACCTGCCGAACTGACCGCACACTTCTCCTTCCTCGCAGGGGCGGCCCGAGCTGACACCCACAGCTATCATGGCAGGGAGGCTCCTGGCCCAGAGGCTCTGCGGCCAGTCCTCAGACCTGATGGACTACGACAATGTGAGTGCTCATGCTCTTCACAGGCTAGCTTTAGCCTGGAGTGTGAGGGGGGGTGTGCATGTCTGTATGTGGGGTGCATGTATGTGCACGTCTGTGTATATCATGTGGGAGTGTGGTGTGAGTATACGCATGGTTATGTGTACATATGTCTGTGCATTTTGTGCATGTCTGTACATGTGTACATGCATATGGGTGTATGTGTACACATCTGCATGTGCACATGCGTGTGGGTGTGTACATCAGTGGATGGGTGCATGTCTGTGCATGTGCATGTGTGTGCGCATGTGTGTACATCATTGGGTGGGTGCATGTCTGTGCATGCACATGTATGCGTACGTGTGCGCGCGCATGCGTACGTGTGTGAAGTTTAGCTCTGTGGGTAGGGCCCAGGAATAAGTGAGTGAGTCTGCCCACTGCTTGTGGCCTGCCAGCCAGCATGTCTGGTGACTTGGCCCAGGGAGAATCTTCAATCTTGGGTCCCCAGGGATACTCCTGACTCAGAACCTTCTTTCTAGGTCCCCACGACAGTGTTCACCCCGCTCGAATATGGCTGTGTGGGGCTGTCCGAGGAGGCGGCTGTGGCACGCCACGGAGAGAAGCAAGTGGAGGTAAGTCAGGGCCCCGAGCAGAAGGGGCTGCCACAGCGTGACACCTATGGGGCGCTCATGCCCTCTGACACCCCCTCCCTGAGAGGCCCAGCAGGCGAGCAGGAGTGCTGGCTTTCCTGCCTCCCAGGACTGCATTTTTGCAGGGCAGGAGCAGGGCGGAGCATGGGGCCCAGAACCATGGCTGTGATGTGGCTGGAAGGGACATGTGAATGGGAGTGTTAGAGGGTGGCCGTGGGAACTTTGGAGTGTGGTCACGTCACAGAGGCACGTGGCTCCCTAGACCTGGAAAGGCTTCTCCTACACTCTGACCTCTAACCCTCGTCCCCTATTCTCCTGCTCCAGCCTGGCCCTGCCCCCTGGTACCTCAACTTCCTGCAACTGCCCTGTGGTTCCTGCAGTCTGTGACCCCTCACTCCACCCAGCCCCATGCCAGCTTCTGCCTCTGCTCTTCTTACGAGACCCCTGCAGACCCCTGACAGCCCAGACTAGGCCTCTCATCAGATAAGGCTGCTTCTGGGGTCTGCTCCAACAGGCCAGCTGTGCCTGGGGATAGCACAGTGTGTGCCCAGGCAGCCTGGCAGGACGTAGGGAGACTTTGGATGCTGGAAGCCTTCAGTGTGGCTTCCTCCTGCTGCAGCAGCCTGCAGGCAGACCGATTAGAAACCAGACCCCATGTGGCCACCACAGCAGGGCTTAGTGCCCTCTGGGAATAAGTCACTGGACTCCAGGGCCTGCCCCTTGCCCCAGCGCCCCAGTCCCCTCCATCAACAGGCCAGGTTTGACAGGCCGGCCTTCCCCCAGCACTTTATTTGCTATTTTTGTTTGATTCATCGCAAGTACACTGGGACATATGTTCATGGCATTTTATAATGTTGTTTTATGTTTCACAATGTTGAATGGCCAAATACCCTTTGTTTGTTTTTTTTACAATTCTGTCTTAGTTAGAACAATATTCTCTGAAGCTCCATTAATTAATAATGGCTGTGCAACACATGTGAGGGCCCTGCTCATTTTTTACTCGGCCGCAGCCCTGAATGCGCTGTCGGTCCCTTCTCGGGCGCTGAAAGCCTTTGTCCGACAGCTCCGGTGTGGGCTGGGGGCCCTCTGTGCCTGCCCCCTCCTTCCTGCTCAGTGAGGGCCCACCAAGCCCCAAGGTTCCCGAGGGAGGCCAGGTGGCCCCCGCTAACCCGCTCCTGTCCCCCACTGCCTGTCACCCGGTCACTCTGCAGCGTCCACTCAGACTGCACTCCTGGGCGGTTCCCATGCCCTGTGCTGAGCTTTGGGCTCAGTGACCAGTCACAGAGGGTGGCACTAACCTGGCGCCTGCTCTGCTGTTGTGGTTCATGGGGATCTGAAGGGGCAAGGCCTGCCCTGCAGTGTGGCTCCGGCTTTGGACTGCCTGTGCGTGTGAGGGAGGGGAGCTCTTCAACGCCAGCCAGCCATGTCCTGGCCCCAGACCACAACCAAGCGGACGATCCCGAGTCCCTGCTGTGTTCACACAGCCTGTCAGCGCTGGAAAATGTCCAGGGGGCTTGGTTGGCTGCAGCCACTGACTCCAGGAATCAATATCTTGTCGCCCAGGTTTTCCACGCCTATTATAAACCACTGGAGTTCACAGTAGCTGAACGGGATGCATCCCAGTGTTACATAAAGGTGCGTGTCCTTGGGGGCCAGGTCGGGGCATGCCAGGGGGTGAGAGAGAGGGAAAAAGTAGGCCCTGGGGGTGGGGGAGCCCCCCCCCCCATGGCCACACATACACTGGAGGGTGGTCCACATGCAGCCCCGGGTCCCACCTCCAGCAGACGGCAGCTGACAATGTGGCTTTCAGATGGTGTGCCTGCGGAAGCCCCCAAAGCTGGTGCTGGGCCTGCACTTCCTGGGCCCCAATGCAGGTGAAGTTACTCAAGGATTTGCTCTGGGGATCAAGTAAGTCCGAAAGAATGCAGCTGTTACTCGATGCTCAGACTGGTGTCCCTGTGACTGTTGGCAGCACTACAGTGAACGTCCGCTGCGTTGACGTTGCTTTTATGTAGTGTTGTCTGTGTTTTCAGCAGAACGTCTGCTCAGCTGGGGCAGGTTCAGCCAGACAAGAGGCAGCTTTCTTCTCCAGCCAAACCCTGTGAAGCTGGCCACACTGAGTGTGTATGGCCAGGCCACTTGGGGAGCAAGAGGAGAGCATCCTTGGCTGGCCCTGGAAGGGGGGGGGGCATCACTCTTTGGGTCTTTTCTAACTCAGAATGCACCCAGGTGGTCATGAGCAAGGTCTCAGCTTCAGGTGTACTGGGGGCACCAGCCCTGCTGGGCAGGCAGTCATTTGCTGGAGCC
The DNA here is from genome assembly GCA_004026665.1 of Murina feae. Taxonomy (NCBI): domain Eukaryota; kingdom Metazoa; phylum Chordata; class Mammalia; order Chiroptera; family Vespertilionidae; genus Murina; species Murina feae. The sequence continues at coordinate 42,839 of PVJC01000015.1, forward strand.
CCAGCCATTATCTGGATCTTGGGCACAGGCTGTGCACTGTGGGTCCCCTGCCTGGAGCCTTTGCTGATGGAGGTTCTGGGTATGAGTGGGTTGTCTAGGGCAGTGAGGAGATTGGGCAGCTGGGTGTGGGCCTGCCAGAGGCCAGTGGGAGGTAAGGGGGAAAGAGCTGGACTCATAAAGGGAGACTTGGACCTCTGAATCCCCAGAAATGCTTGGGGTGTGTGGAGGTTCCAGGAGCAGGGTCGATGCCCAGAAAACCTGATGATGGAAGGCTGCAAAGGCGAGGATCTAGTCCAGATGTCCCAGGGACACCTCAGCCTCCGCTTGGGCAGATAGGCCCTCAGATGGGGCACCCATCACAGGGCAGCGAGCCTCAGGCCCACCATTGCCTTCCTAGGTCTTCCCACACACGCCCAGGTGATCACTGGGCTGTGGGGTCAGGTTCTCCCTGGAGGGGAAGGGGAGCTGGGCCTTGGAGGAGAGGAGGGTGGGTAGGGCTGGGTCCAGGACTGGACTCACATCCTTGGAACCTGTGTCTGTGGTCCTTAGTCACGGGACTCATCTTTCATAGAGTGACCATTGGAAGGATGCCCATGAGCCTGGTACAGGCTCTGCTGAGCCCATTGGGGGAGGGCAGTCCACCCTGGGCACAAGGACAACAGCTGAGGGTGCCCCCTGGAACCCAGCCCGCTGACCTGTGTGAGTGCTGGCCGGTCGGCTTCCACGGCTCCAGCCCAGACCTCTGTGGCCGCTGGCACACGGAGAGCCACGGCTCCCCCACGAAGCCGTCTCCGTGCTCCGGCATGCAGATGCTTTTGCCAGGACTCGCTCAGCTGGAACAATTTCTGGAGACGCTTTAAAATGCGGCAGCCTTTTCAATAATGTTGCAACTGCAAAGGGCCGATTTCTTTCATATGCAAAGAACTCTTAGAAATCAACAGTAGTAATTAACAGGACGAATCCAATAGACAGAGAACATGAATAGGCAATTTAGAGGAAAAGAACATAAAAATAAGTGGAGAGCTGATGTGTCTCAATCAGGATTTTAAAATGTAATTGAAATACCAGAAACCCCTTCGGTCGGGGAGGGTGCCAGCAGAGATGCTGACGCTTTGAGCAGGTCAGTGGGGCGATGGAGTGACATTTCTGTCAGTCGGAAGGAAGGCCCTCTGTCCACATGTGAAATGAACACACCAGTCATTCGTGGCGGGACTCTTCCCACCAGATAGCCATCCCAGCATGAGTGTGCACAGAAGTAAGAAGAGCTGTGCGATGGGAGTGCCCTGTGGGGTGCCCACACACAGCGTGCCAAAGAGTGCACAGGGCGCGGGGAACATGCAGGCGGCACTTGCGCGGTAAGTGCCGGGTGCCGAGCAGAAGAGCGGGCCGGGAGGGGAGCAGGGTAGGTGCAGGCTGCGGTAGTAAAAAGTGGGCTCAGGCGGACTGAGGAAGAGGGCCCACAGCGGGACCAGGTAGAGCCACAGCCCAAGTAGAGCTGTGTCTGGTGGGCTGGAAGCGGCAGGGGCCAGGCCGGAGCAAGTGAGAGAGGGTCAGGTGGGAGGTGGGGCCACTTGGCCACTGCAGACATTTTCTTGGAGGGAGATGGGGTGGGTCCAACAGGTGTTGGCAGGTGTTTCTGGCTGCTGGCTGGCGGAGCGAGAGTGGGGGCCAGGGCTGGGAGGGGGTGAGAAGACCAAGACTTCCGAGGTGCCCTCCTGTGTGCCACCCTCCTGGGGACAGGGTAGCATGAACACGTCTGCCTGCACCGCCTCACTGCCCCTCCTCCTGTGTGCAGGTGCGGGGCCTCCTACGCGCAGGTGATGCGGACAGTGGGCATCCACCCTACGTGTGCCGAGGAGGTGACCAAACTGCGGATCTCCAAGCGCTCGGGCTTGGACCCCACCGTGACTGGCTGCTGAGGTTAAGCCGCCATCCCTGCCAAGCCCAGGGCACACGGCACCCCCGCTGCCCCCACAGCCAGGCCCTTTGGGGCTTTGGATCCAGGTATGTGTGGGGCGGGCTCCAAGTAAGGATAGAGCAGTGACAGAAGGCGGAAGGGCGCCACCGTGAACTACTCTCCAGGTGCGTGGCAGGCTGTACCTGCTGTGTCACCTCACAGGGGAGCCCTGGGCCCAAGCCACGGTAGCCAAAGAGACAAGGATGGGAAAGGAGGCCACTGAGGGTCCCCCCATCCCCGGTGCCCCGACCCTGGCCTGGCTGCCGCTGCTCCCTCGGGCAGGAAGTGCCTGGAGGCTGGGCTCGCACCCATCTCAGGTGGCCTGTGCCAGGTGGGACGCCGGCTGTGGAAAGGGCCCCCAGGCTGAGCTCAGCGGGCCTCCCTCTCTAGCCCTGCTCTGTGCAGAGCAGCACCAGCTCGCTTCTCTCTCGCCCAGAAGGTGGAGATGCTGCCTTGCGCACAGCTGCTGCTGCTGCTGCTTCTGCTAGAGCTGCGCAAAGCCAGGCTGGGCCAGCAGCGGCCGGAAGCCTCTGGCTACGTTGTTGCTTCCAACCCTCTTCTGAGGAGGAAGACATTAGCGAGACCCTCCCTGACCCCTGCCAAAGGGCTGCCTGTGGTCAGAGCCTTTCATCTCTCAGCCCGAACATCCTCCAGCCTCAGCCTGAGGGGCCATGCAGTGGCCAAGGGTCCCATGGGCAGTGGCCCCATTAAGGGTGCTCCAGTCAGGGCTGCCTTCGACAGGCCATCCTGAGGAAACTCTTATCTGACTGTCACACCCGAAAGACGATACAAATTTTGCAAAGTATTTTTCACAGAACAGGGCTCCCTGTGACTCATCCCGGGGGTACATGTGCCCTGAGAGGGTCCCTGCGTGTGGGCACGGGAGTCGCGGCCGCGGGCATGCGGGGATGGTGTGGTCATCTCATGCTGACCCCCATCTTTGGCAGGACACTGAAGGCCCAGCCCAGGCGACCCTCCGCCCTGCCTGGAGAGCGCCAGCCTGGAGAGCCCCGGAGGTATCCGGCGTGGGCGGCATGTCTGGATGGACTGCCTGTGCGCCCTGCAGGGATGGCTCCCGTGGGACATCAGCCCCCACACCTGCCCTGTTGCCCCTCCTGCCCGGGCCGGCCCTGCCCTGCCAGGCCCCCGATGCCAGATGATGACGACCTGCGCAGAAACCCACCCCGTGGGCTGCCCACGTCTGAGCCCCCCCTGGCATTTCTGAGCACAAATAAAGAGGGTGTTTTCCTGACGTGTGCCCTGCCTGTGGTGCCCCCGATGTGTCCCGCCAGCCTGTCATCACCGCCCTTCACCATTTGGGAACTGCTTCCAGATTGTTCTGCGACAGGAGCTGGGAGCATCCCTGCGTTCCCAGCATCAGTGCCTCGGAAGACCCTGACCCTTCCTCCCAGCATAGATCTCGGGGAACCCTTCCCGGGACCCTCTGAGCTCCCGGTAGGTGAGCATCCTGCCAGCCGAGAGACCCAGCGACAGGAGCAGGCAGGGGTTGGAGGCTTCCTGTCCCCGGGGTGTCAGGCACCTCATTAGTTTTCACTGTGGCCTCCGAGTCGGCTTGTGTGCTGTGCTCCAGCTAATCCTGCACATTGAGGCTTGATGGTGCCTGTCAGTCACCACGGAGAGATAGGCTGACAGCGCCGGGCAGGGCCTGGCATTGTGCTGGGGCTTTAGTGGCGGTTAATCTCATGTCTTTCCTAAGAAAACATCACTTAGTCTGCCGGCCCGGGAGCCTTGGATGGGACCCTGCTTGTCAGCAAACAAAGGAATGTCTTTGCACCTTAATGGGCCTACGGGAGCCTCGGCTCTGTGCGAAGCGTGTGCAGAAGCTCTCAGACGCCCAATTAAGATGCCAAGTGCTGGGCTGGGCCGGGCCCTCTCGACAAGTGCAGCGCGAGATCAGCCGTGTCCCATTTAACGCACGGCTGGCGGCGCGCCCCAAGCTGGATCCCGCGAGGGCCGCCTCTCCACGGGGAGGAGGCGCGCCCCTGTCGTGGAGGCAAAGGTGAGGCCTGCAGAGGTCAGCTAACACGGCTGCCAGGGCAGCGGGAGGGGCCCTTCCAGGCAGGGGCTTCAGATTCCTTGAGCCGGATAGGTCTCTGCCTCGGGGCAGATGAGGAGCCTGAAGTGGCCTCGTTGGTTTTTGTGATGATGGAAATGACGCTGCCTGAGTGGGAGCCCTTGTGCACACTGGGCACCTCTCTGGGGTGAGGGTCAGGATCGCCCATCAGTGGCTGCCAGGGTGCGCCCATGTGCCCACCTCCAGCCCCCTCCCCCTCCCCCAGTGTTTTCTCTGCACACCCCTTTCTGCAGCACCAGCCTCGCTCTGGTGCACCTGCCGTGTCTGTAATGCCCACTCTGTGCTGTGTCTGGCCTGTGCCATCACCTAGGAGAGAGCAGTGCACCCTTGGTGCTGGGCACCACCCGCCTCACTGTCCAGTCCTGCGGGGCTCAGGACAGCCCGTGAGGTGCTGCCTGTGTGGCCCTGAAGCTCCACAGGCCCGCTGGCTCCCCTGCATGGGGTTCACATCTTTTTGGTAAATGGTGGGCAGGGGCCTGGCCTCGGCGACCGCCATCGCCAGAGCCACCTTTGAGCCACGGGCTGTGTCAGTATGCAGTTGCTGCCATGGTGCCCAGGAACCTGGACTCGCACATGTACATACTGCTCTGTGGGGCCTGGGGACCAGATTCTGGGGTCCCAGCTGGGCAGGGTGTTCTGACAGCTGCTTCCCTGAGTCAGGGCTCACTCCGCACGTGGGTCTCAATAAGAGCACTGAGCAATGTCATCTGTCTTGCATTCTGCTTGGCTCCAGGCTCACAGCATGGCCTGAGGCCCCCCTCTAGGCCCACTCCTACCCTGTCCCCTCCTCCTAGGGACAAGGGAGGGGCCAGAGCGCCACAGGCCAGGTGCTCTCCACCTGGCCTGAGGGCCGCCTTCCCGCCGCCTTTGCATGTTTTTATGGTGCAATGAAAATATGATTTTAATTCCTCAGGTTGTTTGCTGCAACCTACAATTACCCTGGGTGATTCCTGCACACTTCTGCTTGTGGCTCAGATTGCACAACCACATGGGAGGGAGAGGGGCTTTGCTCAGGGGCCACGCCAACCCCTCCCGGCCTCACCCTTAGCTCGGAAGCTGGGTAAGACTCCTCCGGAGGCCCACCACTCCTCTTCCTTTTCTAGCCGCTGAGGTGCTGTCCCCTCCGGTTCCAGGGCCCCTCGGGAGGCAGGTACACAGAGGAGGGTGACCAGCAGTTTTTGAGGGCTGGATGGAAACTGAAATAAGCAAGGCAAGGGAGGGGTGGGCCTTGCCAGAGGAGGGAACTGACTGCAGGGGTGCTGAAGGGGACATCAAACCCTCTCCAAACCACAGGCTGCTGGTGTCTTCCCAGCATCTCACAGCCCGGCCAAGACCCCCAGTTTTTCTTGGCAGTAGCGGGGAACACCGCCCCCATGTGTACTTCAGCCATGCTTTAACATGGCGGGGAGTGGGGGGATGGGCAGACTTGGCTGAGGGTGTGCCCACCTTGCTGAGCCAAGGGCCCTTGCAGGCAGAGTTGCCCCATGAGAAACAGGTCCGCTTCAGGATGTCTGTGCCTGCAGCATCAGGTTCGAGCTAGCCTCCAAGGACTCTGAGGTGGCTTGTCCCATAGTGTCTCAGCTACATGCCTCACTTCACCTAGCCCAGGCAGAAGCTTGCAGCCCCAGCCTGCTTCACAGCCTGACGCAGGCCTGAGCCCCTCACCTACCATGCTCCACTGGGTGCAGAGCTGCTGCAGGGAGAGTGACCCAGGACCCTGCAAGAGGGGACCTTGAGTCGGCCAGACAGGGCCTGTGCCGTCCTGAGAGACCCATGGCTTCCAGGCCACATCACTGAGCTCCCTGGACTCTGTTCAGGCTCCAGATGCTCGGGCCACCCTGGTGAGGGGTCTCCTTGAATGGCCTCAGTGTCCTGCATTCACATCACTCACTGGACATGCACACACTGGTGTCTGGCTCGTATAAATATGTCAGGGTCCAGGCCAGGGCACTCGGGAGTGGCCACCAGGAGCTACTCCTGCCTTCCTGAGTTGTTCATAACTAACTGGGAGCCGCTTCCCCTCCATTCCCATCCCAGGGGTCCCACTAGGCAGACAGGACTGAGTGACTTTAGGAGTGATGCCCCAAGGAGGGGACAGGGTGGCCGGGGCTTAATGTCTATCTTACAGATGCTGCTTCCTGTGCCACGTGCACTTGATCATGGGGTGGCCAGGGCCCAACCTTCAGACTTGGAAATAGCATCTGCGGAAGGACGGTCCAGGGCACTCCCCTGCAGAACTGCTCTGAGCAGGCCTGACCTGCTGCCTGCTCTGGCCTGTGCCCACTGCTCCCCCATCTGCCACCCCGGCTTTCTTGAACAGCCACTGTGGACCCCAGAAGCCCTGCACGTGCTGGTCCTTGGCCAAGCACCTATGCCTGAAAGGCCAGCAAAGAGGCCACTGAGTGGGCCCATGGGGCCCAGCAAAGCATCCTAGAGCTGAGCTCACCTAATCCCAGCCCCAACATGCTATGGTGCTCGGGTTTCCCTAATCCTGAAACCCAAACCAGGGCCTGCAGCCTTCCCAGGGCCATCTGAGTGGGCAGCAAGAAGACGCCCCTCCCATGTGCCTGTTCTGTTTAGAGCTGACCCCCACTAGGACAGGACAGGGAGTTGGGCACCCACAGGGTGAAGATCCAACCTGATGAGCCCCGGTGAGCTCAGGAAACAGCTGAGCCCTTGGCTCCTCTTGGCTGGTCCAGGCAGGAAATTCAAAGCCGGTGGCAACAGCAGAAATGCCGGGCAAGGCAGGCCCACCTCAAGCCTGCGAGGTCCTGGCCTCTAGGGTTTCATGGGACAGTGATCTGGCCGTGAAATTAAGCTTTTTTCCCCCTAATAAAACCGGGATCTTTTTGGCTTATAACTGACGATCAAATAACACCAAATGCTTGGGAATCAAGTGGAACCATAAACAAGAGACCGTGTGACCTTGTTATGTACCAGCTGGGGTCAGGAGCCAGCTGGGCCCAGCTCCCTGCTCTGACCACTGACCGCTGACCCAGCCAAGGCTCCCAGGGGACTGGGCACGAGGCACATGTATGTGAACACCCCAGCATGGGGCACCCCACAGGCTCCCTTTTTACAGTCCCATTAGAGAGGCATGCAGGCATGTTGTGTGAGAACAGTTAATGGCACCTAGTGGTCTTAAGCATCTTTGAGGAATTTTCATACTCACAATTTCCCCAGAGCAGATGCAATTAGCTCCTGAACTACCAGGGTCAAAATAAGAGACAGAATGTGAGATCAAAGCAACATATGAATGTGGTGTGTGTTTTGTTTTTGTTTTTTTGTTTTTTTGGGGGGGGATAGGGGACTCCCACTTGATGAGTGAGAAAACCGATGCCCAGACTCCCCAGAAGTCCCCGTGGGACACAGTGTGCAACCACACCGCCTCCTTGCCCACCAAGGCCTCAGTGCCAGCCTCTGCCTGTGGGGGGAGCAGGTGATGGGAGACAAGACCTCCAAAGGGCTTAATGACTCCTTGTTCAGCCCGTGGTGGTTGGAATTGGGCGGGTGATTATAACAATGAAGTCCTAGCAGTGGGCAGAGGTTGGTTTCCATGGCTGGGGGAATGTTTGATTCTCAGTCTTTGGGAGAAGGTGTACAAATGGAGTATGTGGTTCACATCAGCCCACTCCTTGCAAGTGAGGGTCCCATCCAGCACCTTACGTCTCTCCAAAGGTGTGTTACCTGTCAGCTCCCTGGTACCTAAGCACATCAGGGCAGGAGGCTGCACCAGGAGGCCCGGGCACAGTGTGAATGAGTATTGCCTTCGCCAGCTCAGACAAGCTCTGACCCCCACCCAGCCACCCGCTGAGGGCCATTGTGAGGACCTGCTGCCTGAAGAACCTCATATACAATTCTTACAGTGAGAGTCCTTTGATGAGGAATTACCGCAGCTGTCGTTTATCTGAAAATGTCTTCATTTCTCCCTCATTCAAAAATATTTTTACTGTACATAGATTTCTTAGTTGGATTTTCTTTAAAAAAATATTTGTAGCCCTAACTGGTTTGGCTCAGTGGATAGAGCATCAGCCTGCGGACTCACGGGTCCCAGGTTCGATTCCAGTCAAGGGCATGTACCTTGGTTGCGGGCACATCCCCAGTAGGGAGTGTGTAGGAAACAGTTGATCAATATTTCTCTCTCATTGATGTTTCTAACTATCCCTCTCCCTTCCTCCCTTTAAAAAAAAATTTGTATTTTCAGAGAAGAAAGAAGAGGGAGAAAGAGAAACATCAATGATGAGAATCATTAGAACCATTGATTGGATGCCCCACACTGAGGATCAAGCCTGCAAACCCAGCATGTGCCCTGACTGGGAATCACCGTGACCTCCTGGTTCATAGTTGACGCTCATCCACTGAGCAATGCTGGCTAGGCACTTTTCTTTTCTGCACCTAAATTTTGTTTCATTGCTTCTCTATTTTTTCTAATGTGAAGTCAGATATATACAATGTGTCCTCATTTCTCTGACTGCTTTCAAGGTTTTCTCTTTATCTTTGGTTTTCAAGGGTTTGACTGTGACATTCCTAGGTGCGTTTTCTTCATGCTTAATACTGGTTGAGATTTGCTGAGATTCTTGGATCTGTAAGTTGATCCAAAATTCAAGAACTTTTAGGTTGTGATTTCTTCAAATATTTTTTTTCTGCCCCATTCTCTCTCTTTTCTTCACAGGCACCATTATATTAGATTTTCTAATATGGTTTGTTAGGTTCATATTATCTGTAGTTTTACTCTCATATTCTTTTGATTGGATAATTCTTTTGAAATGCGTTTTCAAGTTCATTGACCCTTTCTTCTGCTATCTCCAGTTTGCTCTTAAGATCAATTAAAAGTCCACCCAGTTACCTTTACATTTGTTGTCGTATTTTTTGGCTCTAAAATTTTCATTTGGTTGTCTTTTACAGTTTCCATTTCTCTGCTTAAATTTCCTCTTCATTCATTATGACTTTTTTCCTTTGAGTACTTAAACATATTTATAACTGTTACAGAGCCTACAAGCATTAAAAAGATAATAAGGCAATATTATGAACAAATTTAATTCAATACATTTGGCAGATTTCTTTACTTTTACAAGAAGAAGTAGAAAATACGAATAGCTTTACATCTCTTAAAAGAATTAAGTTCTTTATTAAAAGTATCCCATAAAGAAGACTACAAGCCTAGATGTTTTCTCTGATGAATTTTAGCAAACACGTCAGGAAGAAATAATGCCACCAGTTATTTCAGAAAGTGAGGAGAAAAAACACTTCCCAAGTCAGTTTATCAGGCCAGTATTACCTTGATGCCAAAACAAGACAAAGATGTTACAGGAAAAGAAAATAACAAACCAATATCCGTTAAGTATGTAGACCAAGGTCCTTAACAAAATGTGAGAGCTTGAACCTAGCAATAAATGCAAAGAATTCATTATGGCCAAGTGGGGTTTATCCCAGGAATGCAAGTGGTTTTACGTTCAACATTCAATCCTTGTAATTTGTCACATTAACAGAATGAACAAAAATATTGTGATCATAGCAGAGATGGAGTAAAAGCAATTGACCAAATTCAACACCCATTTATAAAAAAAAAAACAAAATTTCTGCAAACTAGGACTCAAAGGAAACTCCCTTAATTGAATAAAAAGGCATCTATGGAAAACATTGACAGCTAGCAACACCAAACTTCATAGTAAAAGGTCAAACACTCCCCCTCTAACATTGGGAATAGGTCAAGGATGCCTACTCCTACCACTTTTCTGACAATTGTGGCCACTGCAACAGGCCAAAAAAAGTCATACTAGTTATGTGTGTGTGTATATATCTAATCTAATAAGGGCATTATGCAAATTGACCCTCACTCCGAGACACCTAAGCCACTCCCACAGCCAAGCACACCCACCAGCCAATCAGAGCAGCTATATGCAAATTAACCCAGCTAAGATGGCGGCCGGCAGTCACGGAGCTGGAATAAGGCTTCCGTTAGGCCAACTGGGCCTATGCTCAAAGCAACAATGTTTCAATTATAGAAGATAAACCCCAGAAACCTGATTCCAGCCAGCCTTGCTGGGACGTTGGGTCAATGGGAGCTGTGGACAGCCTGAGCTGGAATAAGCAGGAGGCTTGCCCCAGCGATGGAGGAAGCTAAGGTTCCTGTCTGCCTAGGCCGGCTGTGGCCTCCGCTCACGGCAACAAAGTTTCAATTATAGAAGATAAACCTCAGTTACCTGCTTCCTGCCTTGAGCTCAAGGAAGCGCTGGGAGTCTGGATTGTCAGAGGCAACCTGACCTGAGCTCTGCTTAAAGCAACAAAATTTCAACTTTATAAGTTAAATAAATCCCAGCCAGTTTCGCTGCAAACAGCCATCAGCCCCTCACCCAGGCTGGCCAGACATGCCAACAGGTAGACATCCTCTGAGGGGTCCCAGACAGTGAGAGGGCACAGGCTGAGCTGAGGGACCTCCCGAGTGCACAAATTTTTGTGCACTGGGCCCCTAGTATATCTATAACAATAAAAGTGTAATATGCTAATTAGACTGGACATCCTTCTAGATGAAGCCAGGGCTGTGAGGGAAGTCTGGGTCCTGGGCACCTGCTGGCAGCTGGAGAGAAGTCTGGGTCCTGGGTGCAGGAGGGAAACCCAGGTCCTGGGTGCCAGAGGGAAGCCGGTGTCAGCAGCCAAGGGAAGGCCTACTCTTGCACGAAATTTGAGCATCGGGCCTCTAGTATATACATATATATGTATGTATACATATTCTATATAGATATACAAATGTTATATATATAAAAGGAAGAAGGACAATTGTCTTTATTTGTAGATGGTTGTGTATGTAGAAAATCTTAAGGAATCTATAAAACAATTAGAAATATTAAGTGAACTTAGCAAGAGCAAATGTCAATTCTATTTTTATATACTAGCAAAGAACAATTGGAAAATAAAAATATTTTAAATACTATTTACAATAGTATCTAAACCCTTAAAATGTTTAGAGATAAATTTAACAAAATCAATTTTTAAAAATCTTAATAAAAAAAGCAGAAGAGAACAAATGATTATGAAGGTTTGGAGAAATTAGAAACTGCATTGCTAGTGGGATGCAGCTGCTGTGGAAAAGTTTGGTAATTCTTCAAAAAGTTAAACATAGGGTTACCATATGATTCAGCAATTCCACTTCTGTGTACAGACCTAAAAAAAGTGAAATCAGGTACTCAGATATTTGTATATCCATGTTCATAACATCATTAGTCACAGTAACCAAAAGATGGAAGCAACTGAAGTGTCCATTAACAGATAAGTGGATAAACAATATGTGGTATCTAGTCTATATATATATAAGCCCAAGTGACCAATTGACTGGTCAACTGGTCACTATGACACGCACTAATCACCAAGGGGCAGACACTCAATGTAAGAGCTGCTACCCTGGTGGTCAGCACACTCCCATACTCAACCTCCTATGGCTGGCCAACCTCCCGTGGTCCCTCTTTTCCCAGCTGGCCCCCCATCTGCCCTGATGGGGAGGGGCAGCTGGCCAACCTCGGTCCTTCCCCCAGTTGGCTGCCTATCACTCCATCAGCATCAATCTCAGGCCAGGCAGAGGGACCTCACCTGTGCATGAATTTCTGCACTGAGCCTCTAGTGTACACAAAATGGAATATTATTCAGCCTTAAAAAGACACAAAATTCCGATAGATGCTACAACATGGATGAACCTTTAAAACTATTCTAGCCCTGGCCCGAGTGGCTCAGTTGGTTGGAGCGTCATCCCATACACTGAAAGATTGTGGGTGCAATTCCCCATCAGAGCACATACCTAGGTTGCAGGTTCAATCCCTGGTTGGGGAGTGTACCAGTATGTGAGGCCACCAATCAATGTGTCTCTCTCACACAGATCTCTCTCAAGTCAATAAACAAATTTTCGGGTGAGGATTAAAAGCAACATTATTCTAAGTGAAATGATGTGTGATTCCACTTATTCAAGGCACCCAGAATAGGCAAGTTAATATAGACAAGTAGAATAGAGGTTACTAGGGGCTGGGGAAAGAGGTGATGTTGAGGAGCTGCTTAATGGGGGCCAAGTTTCCCTTTAGGGTGATGAAGTTCTAGAGCTGGTTAGTGGTAAAGGGCTGCACAATAATGTGAATGTAATTAGTGCCACTGAGACTACAAATGGTTACAATGCTAAATACTATGTGTTATATATTTCATCATATATATACATACACACACATACATACATACACACACATATACATACATACACACACATATATATGGCCTGAGCGGGGGGAAACGCAATTTGGATTTAAGTTGTTTCTGATGGCGCGGCCCAGCGAATTAGTCTTTTACACAAGCCTGCGGATGGGCCCTGAGCTGGCCTCAGCTGCCTAGAGCCTTATAGGTAAGCCAAATTGTCGGAAACTCCCCCTCTCCTTGGAGGCAGGAAGTTTAAATTATCAGGTCAATTAGGAAAGATACAACCGAAAAATACAAGTTTCATTCACGCTTCAAGGAGGCGTTTCCTGGCCGGGTGCCACTTTTATTATTTTTGGCGGAGGCTGCTGAAAGCCCCACAGACCGGGTGAAGGTACAATGTGATCTTTGATTTGCGTTTCAAAGATCAAAGAGAGTGAGTTTGGGTGTAAACGCAGATAACATTTCAGAGCTCCTTTCATGAAAGGAGTCACTAGACCAGGGCAGAAAGGGAGCTGATGTGTTGTTACGTGTGTTCGCCTGGAGAAAAGATCATTTCCCAGTGAATTCGGCTGCCCGTGGCCCCAGTAGCCCCTGGCCTGCATCCAGGTCCTTGGCCCGCGGGACCTTAGGTCCTTGCGCTGGGGGCCGGCACCTCCTCCCACCTCTGGTCTAGGCACCGTGACGGGGGTAGGTGGGGGGCATGGGCTGTGCCCGTGCGGAGCCCCCGGTCCCGTCCTCCACCGGCTTCTCCAACGTCCCTGGGTGCTGACGGGCACGCCGCTCCTGGGCTGCCTTGGCAGCCTGCCCTCATTGTCCTCTGCGGGGCCAGCCTGGCTGGGGGGAGCAGCATAACCCCCCAACGATGAGAACCCCACAGGCCCCGCCTGCCAGCCCGCAGGTGGAGGGTCCTTGGGCCCTCTCGCTCTGCAGAGCCAGGCCCTTTCAACATGGGGCCCTGGATGGTGAGAGGGGCTTTGCAGAGCAGCGCTGCGGCCTCTCTTCGCCCAAACCCGCCCTGATGCCCGCAGCGCCCAGTGCCCCGCTGAGTCGAGGCGGTGAACCCGGGCTCCGGTGGCATCCGGGGGCGTCTCTGCGGGAGCCAGGGAGGCGCCGCGGCCCCACCCGCTAGCTACTCGGTCCTCATCTAGCGTGTTCCCCGCCCGCGGAGTCCCGCCCGCTCCCGACTCCGCGCATGCGCACGCGGCCCCCTGTGCTCTCGTGGCACTGGGCGCGACGCAGGGCCGAGCGCGATCCCATCAGCCCTCGCGCCGCGCTGCCGTGCTGACGGGACCTGGGTGCGTCCGCGCGGCCGCTACCCCAGGGCGCACGGCGCAGGCGCGGCCCGGTCGGGCGGGCGGCGTAGGGTGGGCCCAACGCCGGTGCCTAGACGTACGCGAGGCCGTGCGCACGCAGGGGGTGTGGCCGCACAACGCGTGGGGTCCTGAGGCCCTCACTGCTCCGAGTTGGAGTCACTACCTTCGGCTCTAGGGTCAGTGGGGCGGCGAGAACCCGGGCGACCGGCAGTGGGGTTCCGCCCTCCGTCCCTTCCCGAATCCCCGTCCTCGGAGACGCCTTCGGAGACCCCGGACTGGGTGCCAGCGGGCCTCAGTTTGTCAATCCGCGCCGGGGCCGAGGGGGCGCCTGCCATCGCTTTCGGGGGGGTTCCCGCCGCCGTCTGCGCCCCCCCTCACCTTGCCTCACGGCGGCCGATCTTGTTCTCCACTTTCTAGGTGACACTGGGACTCTCGCCCTCGGAGGGAGACGCGTTCGCAAGCTCTGGCTGCAGACTCGTGGACCCTTTCCGTGGGCGCCTGGCGTAGCCGTAGGTGGGTCGGATTCCTGTTGTGGTGGAGCCTGTGAGCTCAGGTGCCCGCGGCTTCCTGCAGGGCGCTCGCAGTGGTCTGCCCCGAAGTGGAGGCACTTGCTGTGGGGCTTTGGGCATGTTATTCCGCTCTTGGGGGCCCGGGGTCTCCGCGGAGGAGAGAAGGTTCAGTGTCCCAGGTGCTGGCTCTGACTTGGTGGGAGGCGAGCGCGCGTGAGCCGCGCGGGGTACCTGCTCCTTGATAAGAGCGCCGTCCCGTCCGGGAGAAGGGCCCACCTGCCTCAGTGCCAGGCACGGCGAGGAGGGAAACGATGGGCAGGTGCGGGAGAGCCAGGGTTCCTCCACCAGGCAGGCCCAGGCGTAGGGAGGCTCAGGCCCATGCAGGCTTGGCTGCTTGGCGCAGAGGCGCTTTCTCCCTGAGGTTGCAGAGGGCACCCAGGAAGAGGGATGCGTTGGGAGGGTGACAGCAAGGGTGCCCCTTGGTGAGGGCTGGGCCCACTTTCTCCTCTTCCTCACCTTGTTTTTGGACAGCTAGGGGGTGGGAGGTCGGAACTGGGAGAAAGGGAGTGCATTGGCTCCTGAGCACGGGATGTGGTCTCTGTGGGCGACCTGGCACCTAACCTCCCGGCGGGTGATGGGAGCTCGGTGAGGGACTGGACTCGATAAGTGTGCAGCATTTGTGTGTGCTGCTGCTTGGGCCACTGCTGCCGCAGGCCCTGGAATATTCTTTCCTTCTGTTCGGATGGGAAGGGCTTTTACGTGGAAGACCACCCCCAGGCTAGGGAGTATATCTAAGAGGTTCTGTAATGCTTGGGTGGCTGGAGGTAGGTGCTTGGAGGGCTGCAGGCCACCCTGGGAGGTTCTGGCAGAAAGACCAATAGAGCTGCGCCTTCCTGGAGGAACTCACTCTGATGGGGGCCAGGTAAACACGCAGGAAACGGCACACGAAGGGGTGTGCAGGCCGCGGTGCCCTAGGTGTGGAGCACTGGGACATGAGTGGAGGGGTTGTTGGGGAAAACTGCACAAGGAGGGGTGCAGCAGAGACTTCCTTGCAGAGACTGGGGAGGTGGCTGCCTTAGACTAGGCAGTGTGGCAGCCCTGGGGGAGGGCTCCTTGCTGATGGTTACAGCCTCCTTTCCCTGAACACTCAGGGTTGATGCTCACTGCCCTCCAGGCCCTTTGCAAGAGTAACTGCAGGGAGGTGAGAGAAGGTACAGCAAGTGGGATTAAACTTGGAACTGTCAGTTGCTGGGTTTTCGACAGGGAAGGGAGTGCAGGGAAGTGGCATTCAGGGTCAGGGTGGCATTGCCTGTTGGCTGTCCTCGGAGTGGTGACGTGAGTCTGGAAAGCCTAGGGCCTAGAGACAGAATAGCAAGGCCCGGGTCTTCTGTCGCACACACAGCCTCCGTGCCCCTGATGCTGTGACGTACGACCATCGGATGACCATCTGTGCCACAAGTTAGCGTTAGTGCTTGGGGCAGCAGAGGACTGAGCGGGCTATGAGGGGCAGTTTGTAGCTGGTGTGGTGACATTGATGGTTAAAGCCTGTCTACGCCTCCAGAGCCAGCTTCAGCTGCCTCTGCCACTTGCTGCTTGGTGTGTGGCTGCAGACAAGTGACTTCACTCACCGCTCTGCCTCGGGGACCGTCATAGCACAAACCTTACGAGAGGGTCAGGGTGTGGGGTGGACAGAGCACTTGGGAAAAGGTTGCTACTGTCATTCTCCGGAGATTCCCCGATAGCCAGGCCGTTCAAGGAAGCCCAGGGGGTTCTGATCTGGCCCCTTTTCCTTCCGGTACTGACAGCATCTGCCATCACATCTTGCCCTTGAAATGTCCCAGGTGGCCTTTGCCGGCCTTCTCGGACATCCCAGGCCCTCCTTCCATTCAAACTCCTGGGGAGCTACCTAGGGTTGGCCTGCTTGTTGCCGCCTCCTGCAGCCTCTTGGTGATGGCTGGGCCTAGCTTCTCCTCTTCCTCCCCTTGTTTTTGGACAGAATGCCTTGGGTGGTGACCTGTGTTTGACAGTCCCATGAGCTCTTCTCAGCTCCCCTGACCCTCAGCACTTGCCCAGAACACCTGGGTTTACCACACCCATCTCTGTCCTGTTGTCCTGTGTGTCTCTTCTGACTACACCCCGCCCCTTCCTGTGCCTTCTCTTCTTCTCTTCCCCTTCTTCCTAGTAGTTGGTGCAGCAGCCTCTCTCCACTTCCAGCATTCCTTGTGGCTGGCGCCGGTGGCTGGGTCCTTGCAGTCCCATCCGGGCTGTAGCCAGTTATGCCAATGCTCACCCCTTGGCAAGAGATGGATTGGGCCTCTCCTGGGGCTGCCTGTGCCCTCCTAGTGGATCCCTGGATTGAGCAGCCCTGCTCTGGGGACCCTGTGTGCGTGTGCACGGCCATGGAGCAGAAGAGCATAGTGAGTTGTGAAGCCACAGAAAAGGGTTTCCTCACTGTGCACATGCCCGACCCATGACCCCTCAGGGTGGACTTCCACTGGGTGCCAGGCTCAGACCTGGGCACCTGCAGCGCTTTTTGGCCCAGCTGGGCAGTTCCATGTCTTTCCACTTCGAGCACCTCCGCCGAGTCTGCGAGGTCCTAGGGCGCCTGACAGACCCAGCTTGGGCGTGGGCAGCCCCCTGCCTTGCCGGGGACCTATCCCTGTATGATGATGATGAGCTCTTTTGCCAGGATCTTGAGGAGGTTATTCAAAACCTGAACAGTTTTGTCGAGTACCATGCTGCAGCCCTGCCCCTTGTCCCCGCCTCAATTCAGCCACCAGTGGCCCCGCAACTGCCTGTGGTAAGGCAGTACTCGGCTAGGTTCTCGGAGGCGCTGGCACTCAACGTGGCTGCTGCCCTCAGGCCTGTCCCGGACATTCTGGCCACCCTTGCTATTTCTGGTTCTGACTCTGAATTGAAAAATGCTCTGCCTGAGCAGCAGCTGGCCCAGGACAGCAGCCCTGGGCCCCCTGAGCCCCCTGCCTTGTCCACCTCTGGGTGCACCAATTCTGGTCTGCTGGGGCCAGCCTCCTCCCAGCCAACAGAGATGGCCCCCAAACCTGTCCTTGTGCTTTCAGAATCTGCTTAAGCCCCCTGCCCAGAAACCAGATCCAGCTCAGCCCAGGGGGCCGGAACCCCAGACGAAAGGGGAGGTAGGTGACCCACAAGGGTGGTGGACACCTCAGAGACCCCAGCAGAGCCGCCTTTTCCTCCTGCTCTCCACCCTGCAGCCCTGGATTCTGAACAGGTCCCAGGCCGGTGCAGCAGTGCTCCTCGTATGTAGCCAGGAATCCCACAGCACCCCACCCCCTCCCCTCACCCCCTCAGGACCCAGCGGCATTGCCAGATGACTCTTGATATAGTTCTGCCAGGTGTGGCGATGTCCACTTGCTCCATTGCTGGGCAGGAGGTGTACTTGTTTGGACTCTGCCTTCGCCCTCCCCTCCCCCACCACAGCAGACCGCTGGCCTCTGCCCTGTGCTCCTCATTCTCTGACTTCCCCTTGGCACAGAGGCTGCTTCCTGCTGGGCTCGGCATCCCCACACCTGCCCTTGGAGTGCCATCTCACCTGGGTTTGTTCCCACTAGTTGGACAGAGATCTATAGATCAGCCCTCATCATATATTTGCACTGTAACCGCCCGCCCCCCCCACACACACACACACACAGAACTCCCTTCGGTGCTGGCCACAACTGGACTGGGTTTGCCATGCCAGCCTTTTTGGGATTCAGTCCCTGTATGGTCTTTGCTTTGCCCCCCACCCCTATCTCTTGTTTCCTGTGATCTGTCCTCTGGGCTGGGATTTAAGGAAGGTTGCATGGAGGAGGTGGCCACTTTCATTGTTTGGTGTGAGTCAGATGGTGTCTTGGTAGAGAAAGATGCTTTTCTGTGGGTTTAGCAGCAGCCCTGGTCAGCTGGGAGGGCTCGAATACAGGAAGGCAGAATGCAAGTTACCTTTCAGTCTCAACTCTGTTCCAGACATTTTCTTCCGTGTTAACATTCTAGTCGCCTGGTTTTCTTCCATTTTCCTATCTCAGTGCCTTTGCCCCTGATGCCCTTCCTCTTTCTGCTCTTCAACAGTCACTGTCTTTTGCCCCCTCTTGCACGTTGCCGACTCAGCACTGAACCCAGCACTGTATGACTTGTGTATCTGTGTAGACTGTGAGCCTCTAGGGCAGGAACTCCATCTTAGCTCATGTCCCTGATACATCACGGACAGTGTTCATTAAATGTGCAACAGATCCATGGCTGGGCCTGTGGCGTGGTGGCTGCCCATAGGCAGAGTCTGATCCATTGGCAGGAGCACTGTGCCCATTCTGTCAGGAACAGGGAGGCCAGGCCCCAGCCCCAAGCATCCACCCCACGTCAGTGTTGCATGTATGGTTGAGAGCTCTGAGGACTGGAAGGGTCTGGTTGAGGAGTTGGGCTGAATGTGTGGGAGTGGGAAGCCTGACAGGTGAAGTGTGGCCTTGAAAGCTGACTTTTCTACAAGTAGAGGTGAAGTGAGGAGCAGGCAGCAGACCTGAGTTGGGAGGCCCCAGGGAGCCAGAGGATTGGAATGAAGAAAGACCTGTTCTGCACAAGGATGGGTTTTCTAATAATGAGCCGAGCTGGGAAGCTCCCTCAAGCTAAATTGAACATAGGATCGGTACAGTGCACCAATCAGAGCAGTGGTTAGGCAGGAATTTCAAGCCCCTTTCAGTTTTATAATTGTGTAAACAAGAGAACACCTTCCTGGAAAGAAGAAATAAGGAGAAAGAAGAAATAAGTGGAAATGGGAACTACTACTAAAACTATGCCCTCCTAGTGGATTTTAGGGAAAATTGTAATAAGCAAAACATCTGGTAAAAATTTTTAAGCACATTGTTGGGATTATTTTATTTAATAACTCACTTCAAAAGGCTCTGGGTTCAGATGGTTTTATGTGTGAGTTATTTTAAGGCACAGATAACTTGCAGGTAAAACAGTTGCAAATCTTGGAAATAGGTGGGAAGCTAATATAACCCTAAAAGCAAAACAAGCAAGCTAACAACAGAAATCATATGCAGCCTTTCTGATCAGATGTGGGAAATCACAGAAGGTTCTGGGCAGCCCGTCCCTCTGTGTGGGATAACACTACTGCCCCTCCCTGCTGTTGCTCAGGTCCAGGCCCTCCTTTTGCAAGCACAGTCTGACTGCTCCCACCCACCCCAGCCAGCCTGTCCCTGACACCTCCGCAAGCTGCCAGACATGCAGCTTTCAGGAGCCACCCTCTTGGGGTTGGTGAATGCTCAAAGGGCCCCCCTACTAAGCACGACGGGCCTCCTCTCCTGACGCTGTGTTCCTGTTGCCTCACAGAGTGGGAAAGCAGCTAGGTCACTGCATCTGCCCAAAGGCAGGGACAGCGCCAGAGGAAGCTATCACTTTGCAACACTGTACACACGGCCTGTGTGGCAGGCCAGGCTGTGGCCCTCCCATCCTCTCCTGATGCCACCCAGGAACAGGCACCTTGCCATCACCAATGAGTCCGTGTCCTCATCTCCTTTGCTTTCTCCAAATTAAACAGGCCATCTGGCCTCTCCTCCAGTCCCCTTGGGCCTGCCTTGGCAGAGCTGGCCCTCAGGAGAGGGATGTCAGATGGTAACCCAAGCCCTGGACAGGAGCTGCCTGGAGCCAGAGGGAGGAAAAAATCCAGGGGGTCGGAAGGGAAAATGCCAATCTTGAGCTGAAGGAATTCACTCCAGGTCCACGGCATGGAGACGGGAAAGGCAGCCCCTGCAGAGGCCAGCAACATAGTAGGGTGTCAACTGGGCCACCCCCCCCCCCAGAAAGCAGCTTTAGGTTCTACTGCCAGAGCTGTCTTGCCAGCAAATAAGGGCTCCTCTAGGTCATCATGCCTGCCCCTCACTTCCTTGGAAATACCTGCAGACTCAATTTCTTAAAGCTAGGACACAGCGGGCCCTATGGGAGGGTTTTTAAAGTATCTGTCTCCAAGGAAAGTCTAACACCGGAAGTATTGAGGGAAGAGTCCTGTGAGATACTGAACAGTTTATAAAGCTGTAATAATGAAGGTGCTTGGGAATTGGTGTGGACAGATGAACAGAGGAAAATAGAGAACTTTGGAACAAAGCCAAATAGGAATTTAGTCCTAGAGGTGTTTCAAGTTAATGGGAGTAAAATGTCTTATTCAGTAAAAGGAGTTGGAACAACTGATTAGCCATCTGGAAAATAGTAAAACTGCATACTTTCCTCTTCCTACTAGCCTCTACTCCAGATGAATTAAAGATTTCAACATTTTTAAAATCATTAAAGTAACATTAATCCACTCTGTGATCCCAGAACTTACTTTAAAAGTGTTAGATACCCAGAATTGCTGAAGGCATGAAGAAGCAGACTTTTTTAATGCTATTGGTTGAAGTGTCAAATACTACAATTTGCCCACGTGACATTTTCTTACGAACACAGAAAGAGTGGAAAGACCACAGTGAACCACAAGTGATACATGTCTCTCCCCTTCCATTGCCGATTCCCTGGCCAGAGAAGCCACACCTGAGTTTGCATGAATGAGAGCGTCTAATCCTCCTGTGGGGTAGGGTGGGGCGCTCAGCCTGGAGAAGAGCAAGCATCCACTCAGCACGACTCAAGAGTACAGCCATCGAGGCAGTGGTTGGCGAGCCGCATCGTTACTCTGGAAAGAGATGCCTGCGTGCGTTTGTGAGGGCTGCATGGCTTAAACCAAAAATGGTGTGTGTGTGTGTGTGTGTGTGTTTTCCGCAGTTCTGGAGGCTAGAAGTCTAATATCAGGGTCTCCACGGGTGGTTCCTCCTGAGCCCCGTTCCCCAGCTTGTGATGGCTGTCTTCCCGTCACGGGTGGTCCCTCTGTGCCTGTGTGTGCCCTGATCTCTTAGAGGACCCCAGTCATATTATTAGGGCCCGCTCATATGACTTAATTTAATCGTAATTACCTCTTGAAAGGTCATGTCTCCAAATAATCACATTCTGAGGTGCTGGGGGTTAGAACTCTGAATTTGGGGGGGACACAATTATGCTGCCCAAGATGGGTTTCTTTTTTAAATTAATTTATTTGCAGTTTGGGGCCGTACTGTCATGAGAACCCTTCTGAGTGTCACTGAATGCCCTTCTAGGCCCCTGGAGCAGGAAGTAAGTGCCCAGTTGTTTTGTATGCAGGACTCTCACTTCCTTTTTTTAATTAATATTTTTAACATATGTTTTTATTGATTTCAGAGAGAAGAAGGGAGAGGGAGAGAGAAACATCAATGATGAGAAAGAATCATCTGTCTATTGCCTCCTGCCCGCCCTCCACTGGGGATTGATTAAGCCCACAACCCAGGCATGTGCCCTGACTGGGAATCGAACCGTCACCTCCTGGTTCATGATTTGATGCTCAACCACTGAGCCACACTGGCAGGGCCTTCTTTGTTTTTTTCTTAACTCATCACCTGAGTATATGTTTTTATTGATTTTAGAGAGAGAGGAAGGGAGAGAAAAACATGGATGTGAGAGATAAACATCAATTGGTTGCCTCCTGCATGTACCCCAATCAAGGATTGAACCTGCAGCCTTTTTTTGGTGCATGGGACGACACTGCAACCAACTGAGCCACTGGCTGGGGCAGGACTCTTCTTAAGAAATACCTCCCTACCTGAGGGTCAAGGACATTACACTGTATTCCCACGTTGTAATGCTTTGCATTTTGCATTGACTGTGGCATCTGTGATGGTGTGGTGTGCGGAGGCGTCTGCTGCCGGCATCAGAGGGCCTGAGAAGAGTGGCCGCTCCACCCACCGGCGCTGCACATGTAATAGGAATGAAAATAAACATTGACTGTGTGAAGCTACTGAGTTTGGGGATTGTGTTTTCCACATCATGACCTTTTCTATCCTAGTCGATAGAGGACCCCGTTTCGCCTTTCCCACAGGGCAGGTGACTGTCAGCCTCCAGTGCTGGGTGCCATGCTGCCCACACCTGTCCATGATGCCACCTCCTACACGCCTGGCTCTGGTCTGATCTGTCCCTCAATAATGATCGAGCTTTATGGTATGTCTTCTTTATCTGGTAGAGAAACACACTCTCCTCCCTTGTTCTTCAGATTGCCGTGGCTAGTATTTAAAACACATTTCAACACAACACAGAAGTGGAGAGGGTGGCACCGTGGGCTGCATTGTGCCCATCTGGCTCCAGCAGTGGTCAGTCCTCACCTTGGGGTTCTGTGTTGGTGGGCTGCTGGGCTGGGCATGCTCTCTGGAGCAGCAGGAGTCCCGAGCT
This sequence comes from Murina feae, assembly GCA_004026665.1. Taxonomy (NCBI): domain Eukaryota; kingdom Metazoa; phylum Chordata; class Mammalia; order Chiroptera; family Vespertilionidae; genus Murina; species Murina feae. The sequence continues at coordinate 65,150 of PVJC01000015.1, forward strand.
CACTTTAGGTATCTTTGGGCAGTGGTGTCCTCTTTGCAGATGGGTGATACGATCTCTGTTACAGGGGTGTTGAGGGTGGGACTACCGGGTGCCCTTGGCAACCTGTTCCTTCTGTCCTGGCCTCAGGAGCACATAGCCAGGGCTGGGACCTGTGTTCATCCACTTGCCAGGTGCTTCTGTCTCCCCATTGGCAAGACTATCAGACGATAGAGGGCTGTCCCTGGGCTGCTTTCCACCTGTGGTCAGCACAGGGACACCTGCTGGCTGCTGGGAATGCCACATCTTGTGTTCCCCATAGTTCAAGTGCATAGCGTCCTCATTCACCTTGACACTTCCGTCGTGGCCAGGTTTTCTAAAGGCTGTGGGTGGGCCTGGGAGAGCCTGTAGGATGGAGGATCCAGGAGGCGGTTTGGTTAGGCACCTGATCCAATGCACTGTCCCCTGGGGCACCACAGCCTCCCACCACTGAGACCCTATATTCCTCCCCTGAAAATCAAGGTACACATTGGAGCCTTGGGGTGGTGGCAGCCGGAAGGTGATCCAGGGCCAGTGCAGTTCTGTCCCTGTCCACCTGTCCGCCCCATCCGCTCCAGGTGCACGCTTCATAGTGCCCACTTCAGCCTCCTGGTCCTCGCTATTGTCCCCACTCCCAGCAAGTTGCTCAACTCCTCAGCCTGTAAATTAGAACTTCTGGCTCCTGTGTGGCTGGAAAGTAGCAGGCCCCTCAGGGCTGCACTCACTGTCCCTGACCCTCCTCTCCCCGAGACTTCCACCAAGCTCTGCGGGCAGCCATTCGTGTGAGTGCCCCTACACAGGCCCTGCAGCCCCTTGTGAGCATGCAGTGCATTTGTACGCGTGTTATTTGTGTGCCTGGTGGGCAGATCGCTGGAAGGAGCCCCCCATTCGCTGCCACAGGAGCAGCCACGTGGATCCCTGTCAGGAAGTGCGTCACCATGGTTAGGGTTGCTCTGCAAGTGGGATTGGGTTTCCAGGAGCTGCCTGGGCACAAGCCCTTGGGGATCAGCCCCCTTGCCATGCTAGGTGAGTGCTGTCTGGGCACTACCATCAGCACTGGGCAGAAGTGCGCCCCAGAGGCTGGCACGGGCACAAGGGATGGTCACACTTCTTGTAAAACAAGCTTTTCCGTGTGTTCACCAGTGACAAAAAGACTGGTGGCCTGTGGCTGGCCCGGTTCCCACCCCTGCCCATAAGTGCCTGGGGGCAGGTCGGCTGAAAACACCTCTCAGGCAGGCTTCCTTCCTGCCATCTCAGGACTCCTTAGACCCGCTCCTGGGGGTAACGGATGTCCTCAGCCGCAGCTTGAGACGCCTGTTCACGGAGAGGCCCTGCCCGCCCATCCTGCCTGCCCCTGCAGCCCAGCCGCCCCTCACCCTGGCATTTCCTTTCTTTCAGCCCAGTCCCCAGGAGAAGTCTGTGAGACTCGGCCTCAGCACCCACAGCTGTGGGAGGCCCCTGCTGCCTGTGAGCAGGCTGTTCATTCACAGCACATACTTCCAGCCTCCAGGCTGTAAGACATCAATCACATCCCATGCCTTTCGGACGTCCGCCATGCCTTTATCTCCCAAAGCTCCCTTCTGCTGCCCCCGCCCAGCCTGGCCGTGCCAATGCATTGGCTGTGATGTGGCAGGGGAGGAGAACAGGCCGAGGTGGGCTGGGGGCTCCCCTCTGCCTGGGCACCGGCCACACCAGGCAGGCCTTGAGTCCAGCCTCGTCCTGGGAGGCTCGGCTATAACTTGGCCTATTACCCTCTTCCCCAGACACAGTGGGGCTCGTCTGGAAAGGGGTGCTTTCAGGCCCGGTGGGGTGAGTGTCCGGGCACTGTGAGGCAAAGCCTAACTCACTGCAGGCCAGGAGCCCCCTGGGCCTTCACAGGAATCAAGGGGCCTGGGATATGCCCTCAGGGAGGTGAAGTCAGTGTCTGCTCCTGCCGGAGGCTGCTGAGCTTTGCAAGAGAAGAAGGTCCAAGTGATGGAGCAAGCGACTCTTCTTAGATGGAAGGAGAGGCTTTAAGCCAAAGACAGAGGTGGGGGGCATTTCTAATCCAGGTCCCTCAGGAGTGTGACACTTGGCTCCACCACAAATACCTGTGTCTGCAGCTATCTCCTGAGTTCTGCTTTGGGGACTCACTGGCTCATGGGGAGATGCCCTGCCTGCAAGGGTGCCCAGGCTGTATACGAAGCTCAGAGGGGGCCCCTGGCAGCAGGGCCCTGCTGTTTTCCCTGTGCACTCACAGAACAGAGCCTTGCCCAGTCTTAGGCCCAGCTCCATCAGTCAAGGCCAAGGCCACTGCCTGCTGCTCCTGGGAGATAGATGTGGCAGTGGCAGGCAGGCCTGGGGCCCGCTTCAGATCCTCTAGGGAAAGGGCTGTTGGGGATGTGTCTGTCACCCCCTACACACACACACACACACACACACTCCCACACAGTTATATCTGTCCCCTGGGGAGTTGGGAATGGCTATGGTTGGATAGTGTGCACTTGCTGCTGTGGGAGAGGTGGATGCAGGCATAGTGCTGGACTCCCACCTCCCCACTGGGCTGTGAGGCCCAAGGTGTGCAGGGCTGGGCTGCTTGTGGCACCAACCTCCCTCCTCCCTTCTCCCCCCTCTCCCCCTCCCTCCCCAGGTCCCTCCCTTCTCCCTCCTCTCCCCTCCCTCCCTGACTCCCTTCCTCCCTCTGGGGCAGGGCTGGCCAGGCTGCATCCCGGAACCCTCCCCAGGATCTGCATCTTTGAAGCCATGGATACTGACAGAGGATTCAATGAATCCAAGGTCGCCAGCCGGGTGTTGACAGATGCCCGGCCATGATACTATTTCTGATTTAATAACCGAATGGGAGGCTGGCCCTTGGTAATAATTAGGGCTAATTACTGAGGAGGTGTTGACAGAAGGGCTGAGAGGAAACAAACTACCTTTATCCCGGGGCTTAGAGTCAGATTACCAGGCCCGTACTATCTGCCCCTCAGAAAGTAGACGCTTCAATCACTCACCAAGGCTTCAAAGGGGCAAGGGCCCTGACAATGCACGGGGTTTGGAAAGGAGCTATGAAGTGCGCCTTTGACTTCAACTCACCAGCGGATCCCCATTCCAGAAATGGTTTCTTTGTGAAGTTTGAGTTACCCTGGGCAAACCTGCCTCCCAGCTCAGGCGGGCTGGGGCCGTGGCTGGCCCGCCCACCTGCCCAGGTCCTTCCATGTGGTGTTTCCTTAATTTGGAAGTGGGTCCAGTCTTTGTGTGGCTGTGAGCTGCAGGTAAGGGGGTTGGATCTTATTATCCCAGCAGGCTGTTCCTTCCCTTGCCTTAGCTGGACACAGATTTTCCATCGCCTTCAAGGGCAAGTCTGGCCTCATTGCAGAGGGCCTGCTTTATAGTAGGACCACCCCTTGGGGCCCAGGTGTCACTCATGGGGCTGCCCCACCCTCACCTTGAGCCAGGAGCCAACTTGTGGACAGAACACTGACCCCCAGGGGTCTCAGTGACTGAGAGGTGAAGGGCTGTCCTAAGTCACAGATGTGTTGTATGTGAACCCGATGAGTGTCACGGATCCCCCTGGATCTCAAAGACGGTGTGGGGACTGTGGTCAGACCTCCACTTCCTGCTGGGAAGCAGCAGCCCTGGGAAGTTTCCCACTATCTTGGCCTGGACCGCTGGCCACTGCATCTGTGGTGCAGCTTGGCGGGGCCAGCGGGGAGGTGGCTGGCTAAGGCCATCATGGCTGAATGTAGGAGTCCGTTGTAAGATTCTGGGCTTTGCTATGGTCAGGAAGGTGGGAGGGCAGCGTGGCCTCATTCAGGACCAACCTGTACAGAGACTGTCTTAGGTTCCTTTTGTGTCCTGGGAGGTGCAGAGGGAGTGGGCCTGTTCTGCCGGCTTAGGGTCCAGCCAATTCAGAATTTTCCCACCAGGTTGGGTTGTGCTACTTCAAAGAGAGGTGTAGGTCGCGGTGATGGAGAGCACTATTGTCAGGTGACTTCTTCCTTTCCGGGGCATGCTGCTCTGTTTCTAGAAGTAACGATGATGAAGACGGTAAAGGTCACCCCACTAATTTACTTAACTGAATACTGACTACCTTGTATTGGGGACTTTATTGATGAATTTACATCTGTTTATATTAGGGCAAAAAAATAGAATGGTATTTTAAATGGGAGAAGCACTTAAAAATTGGCATGAAATCTGCTTACAGTCACCTTGAGTGGAATTAGAAGTTGGCCCTAAATCTCAAAGAATCTAAACAGGACACTGGGTTTTTATAACATGTTAGTGGTAAACTAAATGCGATTACTTACTAGTATAGCATGAGAAAAAGTAGCACATAAATGTTGTACAATGTATTTTATTTGAAAAAGAGCCCCCCCCACCCCAGAAAATGACCAAGGGGGTGCTCCCTTGGACACAGAAGTGTGCCTGAGCCCTGTTCCCTTTTATTAACATCTTCTGTTCGCACGGTAAAGTCGTCAAGGTGATGACACAACATAGATGCATTGCTGTCGACTGCAGTCTATACTTTATTCAGATTTCTTGAGTTTTTACCTAATGTCCTGTTTCTATTCCAGGATCCCATCCAGGATCCCAGGTTGTATTTACTCGTCCTGTCTCCTTCGTTTCTTCTGGACTGGCCTTGTTTTTGTGGCCTTCACAGTTTTGAGGAGTACCGGTCAGGTCTTTTGTAGACTGTCCCTCAGCTGGGTTTTGCTGTGTGTTTTTCTCATGATCAGACAGGAGTTGTGGGTTTTTCAGGAGCCAGACCTCAAAGATAAGTGCCACCTCATTACATCATGTCACTGGCACATGCTGTCATCATGACACCACTATGGATGTTGACCTTGGTCCCCCGAGGTCGCGGTTGTCAGGCTTCTCCACTGTAAAGTTGCCGCTTCCCCCATTTCCAGGCTGTGCCCTTAGGAAGGATGTCACTTTGCCAAGCCACTCATCAGGGGTAGGTGTTCTGCTCCGTCTCCTTCAGGGCGGAGCATCTATATACATTATTTGGAATTCTGTGTGGGAAATTTGTCTACTCTCCTCTCTTTGCATAAGTATGAACTCATGAATATCTCTTATTAATGCTATGATTATTGTGAAATGTGCTTACAGTGAGTCTTAACACCTGCCCACACCAGCATCCCACAATCCGGATACAGAAACTATCTCATTAACTCAGAACCCTCTCCCTGCTGCCTCTCGGTAGTCAGCCCCTGTCCCTCCCCCTGACCTCTGACAATGGGCCATTTGTGCTGTCTGCCTAGTTTTGCCTTTTCCAGAATGCCATATAATTAGGCTCCCATAGTCTATAGCCTTTAACTTACCATAATTCTCTGGAGATTCATCAATGATGATGCATTTATTAGTAATTTGTTCCTTTTTATTGCTCAAGAGTGTGCCATTCACCCATGGATATCATTTGGGTTAATTCTCATTTTGGACAATATTAATACAGTAGAAACTATTGATACAGTAGACTTTTGTCTGCTCATAAGTTTTCACTTCTCTAGAATAAATATATAGGGTAGGATTGTTGGGCAATATGATACATGCATAGTTCATTTAATAAGAAACCACCCCACTGTTTTCCAGAATGCTTATACCATTTTGCATTCTCACCAACAATGTATGAGTAGTCCAGTTGCTCCACATTCCAGCCAGCACTTGGTTTTGTCAGTTTTTTCCCCCTTTCTTTTAGTCATTCTAATAGTCTGTGGTCTTCAGTTCCATTTCATCTAAGTTGTTGAGTGTGTGTGCATTGAATTGTTTATAGTTTTCCTTATCATCCTTTTAGTGTTTGTGGTGTCTAACAATGACCTTTCTTTCTTTATTATACTTAGTTTCTTCTCTCTGTTTTTGGTTGTCAGTCTAGCTAGATTTGTCAATTTTATTGATCTTTTTAAAGAACCAATCTCTGCTTTTGTTGATTTTCTCTACTGTATTACTGTTCTCCCTTTCTTTTCTGCTCTGACCTTATTTCCTTTCTTTGGCTTGCGTTGGGCTTATTTTGTTCCTCTTCTTCTAGTTTCTTAAGGTGGAAACTAGGTCATAGTTTCCTTCTCTTCTAATGCAGTCACTAATGACACACATTTTTCTCTAACTCCTACAAGTTTTGACTTTTTATTTTTTTATTCGGGTAACCTATTTTCTAATCTCTTAGGACTTTTGGACCCCTTTGAAACAATCCATTGGTTACTTAAAGTGTCACTTATTTTTCAAATATTTGGGTGTTTTCCAGTTATCTTTCTGTTATTAATTTCTAGGTTAATTCAGCAATCTAGAGATCATATCTTGTAGGCTTTTGGGTTCTTCTTCATTTTTAAAGGTTTGTTTTATGGCCCAGAATATGGCCCATCATGATGAATGTTCCGCGTGCATGGAGAAGAATGTTTTCTGTTGGGTGGAGTGTTTTCTTAATGTCACCTAGGTCAAGTACGCAGAGAGTTTTAGTCAAGGCTCCTGTGTGACTTTCTGGCCACTTGCTCAATAGATTACTAAGGAGTAGTTTACAACTCCAGCTATAATTATGTGTTTGTTTATTTCTGCTTTCAATTCCACCAGCTTTTCCTTCATGCACTTTGGAATTTTGTTGTTAAATGAATACATATTTAGGACTTTTAAGTTTTCTTGATGAATTGATGGCTTATGTTTCTGTACCTCCTTCTTATCCCCGATGATACTCCTTGCTCTGAGTTCTGTTTTGTCTGATTGTAATATATCTACTCCAAACTTTTATTGTTTGTATATCTCTTTCATCTTTTTACTTTTTTCTATGTTTTTAAACTAAAATGGGTTTCTCCTAGATAACTTATAGTTGTTGTTTTTTTGCAAGAGCTTATAATTGTGAAGTCTTATAATTTACATGTTCAGAGCGTCTACATTTATTATAATCATTGATACAGTCCTATTTTGGTTTACATTTTGTTTTCTCTGTTTCCTCTGATTTTTTGTTCTTCTCTCCCCTCTTTTTTTTAATCCTTAGCCACGGAGTGAGAATATTTGTTTCCATTGATTTGTTTGTTTGTTTTGTTAATCCTCACTGAGGGTATTTTTCCATTGATTTTTAGGGAGAGTGGAAGAGAGAGGGAAAACCAAAGAGAAATATTGATGTGAGAGAAACAGGTTGCTTCTTGCGCACTCCCTGACAAGGGCCCAGGCCAGGGAGGAGCCCTTGACTGGAATTAAACCAGGGACCCGTTGGTCTGCAGGTTGATGCTCTATCCACTGAGCCAAACTGGCTAGGGCTTTTTCCATTGATTTTTAGAGAGTAGAAGGGAAGGGGAAGGGAAAGGGAGAAACATCGATGTGAGAAAGAGACACATCGATTAGTTGTCTATCACATGCACTCTGACTGGGGCCTGGGATATAACCTGCAAAACAGGTATGTGACCTTGACTGGGGATTGAACCTGAGACCCTTCGGTGCTCAGGTGGACACTCTAACCACTGAGCCGTGCCAACCAGTGCTATCCCCTCTTCTGCCTTTTGGATTACTTGGATATTTTCAAATAGTCTGTTTAAATGTTTCTATTGGTCTTGTGGATATACCTTTTTCTATTACAAAATATGTTTTTAATGTTTGCTCTAGAGATTACAGGGTACATACTTAACCTTTGACAGTCTTCTTAGGGTTAATTTTTTTTTCCCAAATAAAATATAGAAACCTTACAACCATGTGGGTCCCCTTACTCTTCCACCTTTATGTTATAGCTGTTATATTGAAAAACCCACCAGTGTTATAATTTTAACAATATACATGTTCACTTAAGAGGTGAAAACTTGTATTTTATGTTTGCCCAGATATTTACCATTTCTTTTACTCTACTGTCTTAAAATTCCACATTTCTTTCTGATTATCATTTCTTTTGAGCTGTAGAACTTCCTTTAGTATACCTTTTTGAGCACATCTGCTGGCAAGAAATTCTCTTTGGTTTTTTTTCATCTGAGAATATTTTTATTTTGCCTTCATTCATAAAGGACCATATGCTGGATATAAAGTTCTTTTCTTTCATTACTTTAAAGGTGTTCTGCTGTCTTCTGGCTTCCACATTTTTTTATGAGAAATCCACACTCATTTAAATTATTATTTCCTTATGTATAATTTGTTGTTACTGTCAAATTATTTTTTTATCATTTGTGTATGAGTGTGGCTTTATCTTGCTTCTTATTCATTTGAGTTCTTGAATTTGTAAATTTTTCTTTTCCCAATTTTATGAAATTTCAGGCACTGTTAAAGTAATTTTTGTACTTCAATCTCTTTCTCTTCTTCTCACACTCCAATAACGTGAATGTCAGACCTTATACTATTATTCCACAAGTCTGGATGCTGTATTTACTGTAACCTTTTTCTTTTTGACCTTATATTAGGTAATTTCTATTCATCAGTCTTCATGTTCATTGACTCTTTCCTTTGTCATCTCCCATTTCATTATTTGTTTGGTTTCAGATATTTTATTATTCAGTTCCGAAATTTCCTTTAAAAAATAATTTTTATATCTCTGCTAAGAACTTTTCTTCCATTAAGTTCAAGTATATTTACCTTTGCTTCATAGAGCAGAGCATAATCATGAAAGCTGTTTTAAAATCCTTATCTGATATTTCAGCATCTGAATCATCAAGGCTGACATCTGTAAGTTGTTTTTTTCCCTTGAGAATTGGTGTCATTATCTGGTTCTTGGAATGTTGAATAATTCTGTATTGTATCCTAGACATATCCTGGATTGAATATTATGTTGGGTCCTTTGGAGAATGTTGGGTTTTGGGTTAGCAGGTCGTCAACCCAGTTAGCTTTGTATCACAAGTTCTGTCTTGCCTTTCATGGACTATGGTGTTCATCTCATTTCAATTTTCAAAGCTTTTGAGAGGCTGCTTTGGGTCTGTCCCCACTCATCAGCCACTTGGGGGTCTGTCTGAGATTTGGGTGGTGGTTTAAATCTTAGTCCACATCTTAAAGCTGGTCCTGCTTTGGGGCTGGCCCAGGCATGTGCAACTCAGGAATGAGCCTGGAACTTTCGTGGCTTCCTTCACAATATTAAGGGACCTTTTCTTTATCTCTGCCCTCTCTTCCGTGCCCGTCCCCCTCGCCCTCCCCCCCCGCCCCACACACACACCCATTCCACCCGCAGTTCATCCTGGGTCCCCTGGATTACTCAGGCCAGAAAGACAGTGGTTTCTCACAGTCACCTCTTCCACGCGGCTCCCTGTGCAAGGTCTCATCGCCGAGGCAGCACCAAGAAGGAAGAGGCAAACAAACCATCAGGACTTCCTCTCACATTCTTTAGACTTTTTCTTTGTACAGAAATTAGGTGTTTCGCATTGTTGTTTTTAAAATTTGTGGTTTAAGTTTTTCCCCTTTCGCCTAAAATTTGTTTAATAAATATGGTTTAAAATTTTTAGTTGCAAGGATCTTTTGGGTTTTATTTTGTTAATCTCTGGTTTAATTGCACTGTAGTTATAGGATATTGTTTATTAAATTTCATATTTATGGGGCTTACCAATGTTTCTTTTTGTTTTTCAATTCTTACTTGAGGATGTTTTCCCATTGATTTTAGAGAGAGTGGAAGAGAGAGAGGTATCGATGTGAGAGAAACACATCGATTGGTTGCCTCCTGCATGGACCCCTGACCAGGGCCTGGGCCGGGGAAGAGCGTGCAACCAAGGTACATGACCTTGACCGGAATCAAACCTGGAGCCCTTCACCCCACAGGCCGACGCTTTATTTACTGAGCCATTGTTTGCTTTATGACACTCAATATACAATCAGTGATTTTTAAAATATATATATATTTTTTGATTTCAGAGAGGAAGGAAGAGGGAGAGAGATAGACACATCATTGATGAGAGAGACAAATTGATTGGTTGCCTCCTGCTTGCACCCCGACAAGGGCCAGAGATCGAGCTTGCCACCTAGGTATGTGCCCTTGCCTGGAATTGAACCTGGGACCCTTCGGTCTGCAGGCGGACGCTCGATTTGAGCCAAATCAGCTAGGGCTACAGTCAGTTTTTACACATGTTCATGTGCATTTGAGAAGAAAGTTTAGTCTTTCACCCGTGTAAAGCTCCATATAGATCCACAATATCTTTCCTGTTAAATCTTCTCTCTCCTTACTTACTATCATCTACTGGACCTGGCTTGTACTAAGAGCCATTAGCGAGTTTCTCTGACTCCTTGCACCTCCTGTAGTTTTGCTTTATATAGGTGGTACCTCTGTTTAGTACATAGATATGTGTAAGTGCCATATATCCATTATGAATTTCAGCTTTCAGTATTAGAAAGTGTCTGGCTTTGTCAAATTCAATGATTTTTGGCTAGAATTCAATTTTGTTGATATCAGTATTTCAATCTGCTTTGTTACTGTTTCCATTTGCCTGATGTAACTTTCTATCTACTAGCAATTTTAGCCTTTTGGAATAACTTTAACATTTTGTTTCTTACTGGTTTTTACATTCTGAGTATGAGTTCTTCATCAGATATATTTTGTTAACATTTCCTCCCTGTCTATAGCCTTATTTGTGTTACTGCCATTTTGTAGCCTGGTTTTTACTTCTTTACTGTCTCCTGATGAGAATTGTGATACTGAGCTTCATCCATGTGAGATTGGATTTTATCCATTTTCAGTTTTGTGGAGTATT
>PVJC01000015.1:75877-176439 GCA_004026665.1 Murina feae
TTTTTTGTTTTTTTTTTTTTTTTTTTTTTTTTTTTTTTTTTTTTTTTTTTTTTTTTTACTATACACAATACTGCTATAAACACCCTTGTACAAATCTCTTTGTGTACATGTGTGAGAATTTCTTTAGGATGTTTATCTAAGAGTGGGGTTGCTGAGTCATACAGTATGCAAAATAGTCCCAGATTGTTTTTGAAAAAGATTGTATCAGTTTATGCTCCCTCTAGCTGGGTAGGGGGTTCCAGTTGTCCCATATCTTGGTCAACATTTGACAGACTGTTTAATTTTTTACTCATTTGCTAGAAGTGTAGTTATGTCACATGGCAGTTTTGACAGGCCTTTCTAAGATTATTAATTAGGTTAAACATCTTTTCCTATGTTTATCAGCCACTTACGTTTCTTGTGAAATATCTGTTAAATTGTTTGATCATTTTTATTTTGGGTGTTTGCTTTTTTTATGGTATTTAAAAATTTTTATTTTCCCCCCATGGGTTGTTTTTTTTTTTTTTTTTAGAGAGTGGAAGGGAAGAAAGGTGCGAGAGAGGAGGAGAGAAAGAGAGAAAAAAGAGGGGGAAGTGAGAGAAACATCGAAGTGAGAGACACATTGAGTGGTTGCCTCCTGCATGAGCCCCATCCAGGGCCAGGGACTGAATCTGCAGCCCAGGTATGTGCCCTTGATTGGGAAATCGAACACACGACCCTGTGGTGTCCAGGCTGGTGCTCTAACTACTGGGCAACACTGGCCAGGGCTTTTTGATGGCATTGCTGTGTGTGCTTTTATATTGTAAACCTGCAGAAATGTTACAAGTATAGTATACAATGAATACCTCTGTATCCTTCACCTGTGATCACCAATCGTTAGCATTTTCCCCAGAGGTAGACCGCTCTGTCTGTATACTTAAATGTACATAGAAATAAAGGAAAGTTTTTTTTCTGAAACATTTGCAACAGATTACAGACATCATGACATCTCACCTCAAAAATACTGTAGCGTAGGAATACGAACATTCTTCTACATGAAACACCATTATCCTTCCTAAGAAAATTAACAAAATTCCATATTATCTGCAGTCCATATTCAGATTTCCTCAGTTGTCCCAAGCAATTTCTCTGTGGGTCCCCCCCCTTTTTACATTTAATTTAATTTAATTAATTTAATTTTTGTATTTAGAGAGAGCAAGGGAGAGGGATAGAGAGATAGAAACCTCTGTGTGAGAGAGGAACATCGTCAACTGGCTGCCTCCTACAGGCCCCCTACTGGGGATCGGGTCTGCAACCTGGGCATGTGCCCTGACCAGGAATCGACCGGCGTGTAGGTCCCCCCATTTCGATCCAGGCGCTAATCATGATTCCCATGCTGCTTTGATTGTGATGACTCTTAAGTCTCTTAATTTAGAAGAGTTGCCGGCTCTTTGCTATTGTTGTTTTTCTTGACCGTGACCTTTTGATAAGTCCACACTAGTTGTCAAGTCCCGTAATCTGGATGTGTCTGCTCGCTTCCTGCATGCTGCTGGCGTGGATGTGCGAGGACGGCGCCATGTCTTCTTGCAGCACCTCAGGCGATCAGTGATGTCAGTTTGTTTACTATTGGCAGTGCCGGTTTTGATCAGATGATGAAGGTGGTGACAGCCAGATGTCTCCATTGTAAAGGAATCTTTTCCTTTTGTGCTTAGTTAGTAACCAGAAGAGTAATACCTTCGCACTATGCAAATCACCTGTTTCCCAGCAACCCTTTTACCCAGTTGGGTCCTTTTTCAAATCTGATTGGTGATTTTTATATTCTCTTGCTCTCCACTTGTAGTTTTAGCTCCTTCTTTTTCTTTTAAACCATTCTGCAGTCTTATTTTAAATGTACCTGAGTGCTTTGCTCTGGGGGCCTAGTTCTGCTTCCTGTTATTTCTGATGGCTCTCACTCATGGTGCCATGTTTCCTTATTTATTTTTATTAGTTGTGTGTTTTTGTTGTTGTTTTGCTTTTTTTTTTTACATACTTTTGTTGATTTCAGAGAGGAAGGAAGAGGGAGAAAGAGATTAAAAATATCACTGATGAGAGAGAATCGTTGATTGGCTGCCTCCTGCCCACCCCGTACTGGGGATCAAGCCACAACCTGGACATGTGCTCTTGACCAGAATTGAACCCTGGACGATTCAGTCCTCAGTGCTGATGCTCTATCCACGGAGCCAAACCGGCTAGGGCTATTTTCGTGAGTTTAGGCTATGAGCCTGCATTTTGTAGGGCTTTATCTATGAATTCATTGAGATCTGAGTTGAAGATGGGCTCCTTCTGAGAAACTTCACAGACTGAAGTTTTGAGGACCTCCCAAGGTGCTGTGAATTGAACCCTGAGAGCTGGCTTTGTCCTGGCACCCCTGGGTGCAGCGTTAGCTAATCCTGAGAATATTGCCCTGCGGGGTCTCATCTTTATGTGGATGCTCCTTTGACATTACTAACCTTGGGAGTTTTGTCTTTTGTGGACCCAGAGGCCTTGAGAACCCAAACTCTAGGTCACTGGTACAGCATATGCCCCCAGGGCAGGAGCCAGCTGCAGGCTCCACAGCCCTCATTAGATTTGACTTTTACTTAGTGTTTGGCCTCTGAAGGTTCCAGACTATTTGGAAAACAACTTAGTGATGTATTGAAGATTTTTGTCTTTTAATTTTATCGGCATTTTAATTTGCGTTATTGCAGAGAGGGCCAGGGGAGACATTCATACTGCTAGAAAGTGGTGCCTCCCTAGGCTGAGCTGGCTGTGGAACGCGCAGGGTCTTAGGGCCTGCTAAAGGTGGTTCTGTGCCCTTGTCTGCCACTCATGCGGGCGTGGGGTTCCTGTTTGAGCTGCTTCCAGAATCCCATTCTGCCTGTCCTTGCCCTCTCACGCGCACACCGTCAGTGAGGCAGGACCCAGTGGGCTGGGCAATGCCCAGCATCTCTGGGTGGTGGCTCCTCCATGTTGGCTCACTTCCGGTGTTCTTTCTTGATTTCCAGGCTTCTTCACGGAACAGTGGCGCTATTGCAATAAAAGGAAAGGGCCCGTGACTGAGTGTGGAGCAGGAGCCCAAGGCAGCCCTGCAAGCTATTGGTGGATCAGACCACGAGGTACACAGAGGTATGAACCCCCAGTAGCCCAAGAAGGTGGGGCCTGTGGCCTCTGGGCACCAGCCCCTCCTCTAGCCCCGCTTCCTCTGCCTCTGGAGTTGCATGGGTTCTGCCTGCTGATGCAGCCCCTGGGGCTGGGGCAGATTTCCACCAGCACCTGGTTGGTGGGGTACATGCTCCTGCCTCCACCATGAGGGCCGTCCTTGAACCCCTGTGGCTGCCAGGCCTGCCCAAGGCATGTGACCTCAGTGGGAGGCTGAGTGCTGGGTTCGGCTCAGCCACCCACTGCTCCCCATGCCGGGGGACAGGCTCCCTTCCCCTCTCCTGAAGATAAGCCTGCCAGGCTGTTGCCACTGAGGGGACACAAGGGGACGCTGTCGTTCATCTGTGGGCTGAGGGCCTGCAGGGTTTGGGGGGGCATTTGTAGCATTAGTTGGAAAGGCTGTCGGAGCTGCGCAAATTGTGTCAGATTGTCTTTCTTTTTAATTTTTAAAAGAATGTGTGTCTCGCTTTGACATCTTGAAGAGCAGGCAGAATCCAAAGTTGTGCTCGGTGGATTAAGTTTCATGTTCCTTTGCCCTCCGGGAGGGAGAGACAAGTGATAGAACAGGGAACGGAGGCAGCGGCGGTGGCCATATCACACGCCAGCCTTGCGCAAGGGCTGCGGCCTCCGCTCCGGGCCGCCGGTGCCAGGGGAGATAGGATAATGCGATTATTCTCAATTAGATTAATAAAGAATAATTAGATGTCATAAATCAAGTAATCATAGGATATTGTCATGGGAAAAATATGTAGCTAGAATTAATTAGTTTTCAAAGAAAGCATTTATTTTAATTGCTTGAAATGATGGAGCCCTTAATTGCCGATGCATCATTTTGGCCTGAGCATTTTGGTTGTTGTAACAACGTGATGGGTTTGTTCCCTGCACTTCTGGGGAAACAATAGGAGAGAACTTGATTTCATCACCTCAGAGGGAGCCTTGTGCTGGTGAGGTTCTGGAAACTCCTTTCTGGCCCCAGGCAGGTGGCAAGTGTGGGCTGGGCTTCAGCTGGCACAGCATGTGTGTGTGTGTGTGCGCGCGTGCATGTAAGCACACGCCTGTGTGTGTCCATAAGCATGTGCGTGTGTATGTGTAGGTATGCCTGTGTGAGCACCTGTGCATGTCTATGTGAGCATGAACCAGGTGGGAGTGTACATGTCAGGACTGCACAGTGGGAGCCTGCAAAGGTGGCCTGTTGGACTCTGTGGCTTGGACTAAGTGGTGGGGTGCCTCCCCATCCTGAATTGGGGCTTTTCTCCTGGCTTGAGATGCTTTAGCAGGCTCTGCATTCTTGGGTTTCTCCGAACCTGGGGCCCAGCAGCCCTGTGCCAGTTGCTGACCAGCAGTGCTTTCTGAGGCCCAACAGCTGTTCCTCGGAACCTGTCCACCCAGCCAGCCTGCCCAAGGATAGCCCTGCAGGGTTTGCAGCATCTTAGGTGGTTTCCCTGTCCCATCCAGAGCAGAGGCCGTGGGTTGTGAGCAGATGGGGTTATGGGGTTGGGTCCCTTTGCTCCCGGCTGGAGGCTGTTCTTGTGTTTGGGAAGAGTCAGTTGGCCTTTAGCCAGAGGTGGGGAAAATTCAGAGACAGAGACAGAGAGAGAGAGACAGAGAGAGAGAGAGACAGAGACCCTTGGGCACTTGTAAAGCATGTTCCCAGGGAACCCCTCCTTCTCTTTGAAACCCCATGATCTAGTGGTAGAGTAGCCAGTCAGGGTGACTCTCTGCCCTGGGACCAGAGGCCGGGGCACCCCTTCCTGGGCCTGGCCCTGTGGTATCCCTCTGGCACTTTAGGATCTAGGATCCAACACTACACTTGCTTCATGGCAGCCAGACCTCAGGGGCCTGGGCTGGCAGTGGCCCACCACCCATCTCTATGCCCTGGTGCTTCCTACTCTCCTGCGCGGCCCTGGTGGTCTCCAGGCTCTGGCTGCTGCTCACCCTCTGCTCTCAGGTGACCTACAGCCCCTTGGGGTCCCCAGCTGCTTCAACAGTGGCATTTCTTAGGTGTTTTCCAGTCAAACTGCTCCTGCTCGCTTCAGAAGCTAGAGCAGAAGGAAAGGGCCTGAATACTTTTAAGGAGAGGAGGTGCAGGGCTTGGTGGTTGAAGGCATGGCTGAAGTGGCCTGGACCATCGCCCACCCCTCTCCTGCCTCTGCTGCCCATGCATGTGCCCAGCTTCAGCCTGCAGCCCTTACTAGGCCTCTGTCCTCGGCCTGGAACCGCCTCCAAGCCCTGGCATCAACCTCCTGGGCTAAGGCTTCTTCTCGGAGGAAGCTTTCCTGTCAGGTTCCTTGGGCGACTGGCTGCCATAGTGGTTGGGCACGTGGCCGCTTCCTGCTCTGTGTGCAGGCTGGAGATGGGCGGGTGGGAATTGTCCCAGAGCCTCGCATCCTCAGCCCAGCCCAGGCCTGCGGGCAGACAGATGTGTCCCCTGACTGTTGGAGCGTGTCACCTCTGGTCCTGCCCCCCTCACGCCCCCCCCCATTCCTATTGAGAGCAGTCACCCCTGCACGGTTGAGTCCCTTGCTGCCTGTGGGACTGAGGTGGCATGAGAGGACACAGGCTCCCAGGGACTCTGCAGGATTGAGTGACTGGGGGAGGCTCAGTGGGGACACTAGGCGGATTCTCTTCGGGGGTGAGTGGGCCCCACAGGCCTTAAACTCAGGACCAGTGACATGAGGAAGGGCCCCTCATCCGTGAGAGCAGCAAGGTGACTCACACACTGTCGCCACACGCTGCTCCGCCGGCCCCTCTGTGCCTTCTGCCAGGTCTGAGCCTCAGGCTCCGAGGGCCGCTCACGAAGCTGTTCCTTCCCCGACAGTAAAGGGTGCTGCCTCCTTGAAGGGTGGCAGTGGCAATTAGCAGTTGCGGGTGTTCAGGCCTGGGACCCAGTGGGCAGCATTTGCAGCGCAGACACGGAGGAGGACGTGGTTCCTCTCCATCTTCTGGTCCTGCTCACTGGCACCCAGGGCCCTCGCGCTCACTGAATTCCCAGGGAAGGCCGGTTGGGGTGGGCTCCTTAAGGCCTGGTCAGAAGCAGGACTCAGCCAGGCCTGGAGTCCGGGCGACTCCTGCGTGGCCTGGGCGAGGAGGACCTGCCTGGCCCGAGTTGGACCGCACTACAGTGGCCAGTGGGAGCCAGGCAGCCAGAAGGTGTAGCTGGTGTGGACTCGAGTTCCTGGAGACCAGCGGAGGGCTCTGTGCTGGGCAAGTGGCTGAAGGAGGCTGTGGCCACTGCTGTGCCCATGTTGGGATAGGGTGGTTCCACTTGGGTGCAGAGGCCATAGCAGATGGACGACGGATGGGCAGCGTCCAGGGAGGCCTCCCACTGCCTTCTGAAGGGGGACAGGTGGGTCACTCACTTGGCCTCCCTCGGTCCCCAGGTGGCTGCAGCCCCGCCCAGCATGGCGGCCCCACCAGACCCCCGGTTTGTCCTCCGGGGCACCCAGTCGGCGGTGCATGCGCTGCATTTCTGTGGAGGAGCCCAGGAGCAGGGGCACCAGCTTCTCCTCTCGGGGTGAGTAGCTCCTGCTGGCCCACCCCCGGGGGCTAGCCCAGGGTGAAGTTTGGGGGGCTAGCAATGAACCTGGCGCTTGCTTGGGGGTCCTGCTGAGTAACTCAGCCTGCCTCTCACCTGGGCACACTTTTAGAGCTACTCGACATACTGTCCACTTGGGCCTCACCCCCTTGGGGAGGCAGGGACACACACCCATTCTGTTACAGGTGCCATCCAGTTTGCACTGTCGAAGGCAGCCCTCCCTCCCTCTGCTGAGAGGCAGGCTCTGCCTAAGGGGCCTTCAGAGGCACCCTTGTGTTCAGAGCTGTCATCTAAACTAAAGGCCCAGGCAGCTGGAACCCTGGCCCACCAGACGGGCCCTGGGGAGCGTGCTGGGCATGGCCACGTCCTCCGACACCTCCTCCCGACCCTGCTCTGCACTCATCTGAACAGGTCCCTGAATGGGCTGGTGCACATCTGGAGCCTGCAGACGCGGAGGCCGGTCGCCACCCTGGACGGGCACGGGGGTCAGTGTGTGATCTGGCTGCAGACACTGCCCCACGGACACCAGCTCCTCAGGTATGTCGCAGTGGCAGTCCCGAAGGAGTGCAGTCCCGAAGGAGCCAGGTGTGCAGCCTCCCCTAGCCACTCAGCTGCCCCACCCCCAACAGCAGAATAGAGTGTGACCCCTGCTCTCAGCCCATCCTGAGGCAGTGCATCTGGGGTGTGCTGGGTGCTGTATGGCTGGAGCTCACTAAGAAGGGCCTAATGACCATATAGGATGGCTGTCCATAGCCCCAGGGGCTGAGCAGAGCCTGCTGCAGCTCCCCAGTGGTGGGAGCTGGGGTCCTGAGGCTGAGCTCGAGGCCTCTCACTGGAGGAGCCTCGCTTCTCTCCTGCAGGCCCTGGGTGGCCGTATCCCCGGCCGCGTAATCCCCTTCCCACAAGGTGGTGAAGACGGGTCGCCAGGGCAGCACTCAGAGCCTGAGCCTAAAGCTCACCAGGCTGGTCAGAGAGATGCTCTACAACCCTCTGCGGCCACCTCCAGGGGCACTGGAAGCACCACACAGGTGCCCATGTCCAGGCACTCAGGGCTGGCTAGCGAGGGCTCAGCAGGAAGTGGTAGGAGCGAGGGCAGCCTGGCACTCGCAGGGGAGGAGAGTGGGTTTGCTGTGGCTGTGGTGGGCCCAGCTGGGAGTGTCACAGGGGCCATGAGGGGCTGGAGGCCGGGCAGCGGAGTGGGGAGTGGTTCTGTTCTGGCACTGCCACCATGGCCATGTGGAGGTGACAGGCTGGGGACTGCAGGTGAGGGCTGGGCCAGGAGGCAACAGGAAGGGGCAGGAGGGTGAGACAGCAAGTTGGAAGGGGCTTCCCTGCTTCTCATGGGGAGCGGGAAGGGCAGGGCACAGACCAGGAGGTGTGCAGGGAGCCGGGTACCTACTTGGCTGCCAGAGCTGGCCACTATCTTGGGCCGTACTGAGGAATTGCTGCCCCAGTCCAGGAATCTACCAAGACCAAGTGCCAGCCTCCTCGATGCTCTGCCCCTCCACTCCAGGACTGGTCTGTTCTCCTGCTCTGGGCTTCAGCCTGGACATCTGTCTGGGCACTGTGGAGCCAGTCCGCAGAGGATGAGGCCTTATGGCCTCCACTGGTCTGCAAAGCACGGTTATGCCAGACTCCTGTGGCCCCCACCACCCTGCAGGTGACCAGAGGTGTCCTGGAAGGCTGTGCCGCTGGATGTGTGTGCTTGTGGAGCCCTCACAGGGCCTTGTCTTCCTGTCCAGGCTGACCCAGATGCCTTCCGCCTGCACTTGGTACACAGGACCCTCACCGTCTCCGTCTTTCCCTGACAATAGAGTAGGTGTCAGGTCTGAATACCCCACTAAGTCACTTGTACCAGGAGCTGCCATTTATAAATGTTCCTGCAGAATTTTCAGCTGAGGTGTAGGCCCTCTTGGCCTCCTGCTCCCTGGGGCCCAGGCACCTTGGGCTGTCTTCTGGGAACCCCTGGCCGTGGGTCCTCGGGTACCTGATGCCTTGCTCTGAGGCTCCAGGCCATGGAGATCTGGGCCAACGCGGTGCGGGGTGGACAGCTCCTGGTATAACCTGTAAGGGTGTCGCCTCTTCTTCCAGTCGTGGTGGCCCTGCGGCAGCCCCCTCCGGGCGGGGGCCTGCGGGTGAGGAGGTCTATAGCGCAGCCTACGCAGGTGCTCGGAATGCGCAGGTGCGTTTATGTTGCACTAGAGGCTGTGCGCCCAGCTGTGTTTGGAAGTCAAGTCTCTCCAGAGTGCCTCTTGAGGGAGGAAAGTGAGCTTTCATGTCGAGGAGGGTCTGGAGGACAGAAAGTGAAGAGCCAGAGGCCCCAGCTCTCGCCAGGCTGTGCAGGGGGCTCCAGGGGCAGTTCCACAGACACCCCCGGCCCTGTCTGCAGGCTCGAGGACACACCTGTGTGGGTATGTTTCCTGACTCTTTCATTGTGAGCTGCAGCGTCACAGAGGAGTGCAGAGAACGAGTTTGCAGACTTGTTCTGTCACAGAGTGGACACCTGTGTAAGCACCCCAGCAGGACGCGGAGCTCTGAAGCCCTGCTCCCTGCCTGTCCCCGGGAGGCAGCCCTCATGCCTCACTTGTGTTTACCACCGGGATGTGCATCTCCAAAAAGCAAAGACCCGTTTTGTCTGCTTTTTATTGTTGTTGTTGTTGTTGTTGTTATTGTTGTTCTTAACTTAAAATAAAAGTGGAGTCACCCAGAGCAGCTTCCTGTGCATCTGACATTTTTCACTCGGCTTTGTCTTTGTGGGATCCCCCCAGGCACACGTGGCTGCCGTGCACTGTGCAGGCTTCTCGGGTGGTGTTGCCTGGATGTGTGCCCCCAGGTGACTTCTGTCCTACTGTGGATGGAGGTCTGAGTTGTCCACCGGGGCCTGCTGCAGATAAAATGGAAGAAGGCTCTCGGCCAGGCCTCCTGGGGATCCCGCACCTACAGATGGAACGTTCGAGCACATTGGGCTGCTCGAGAGCACCAGGCTGCACTCATCCCAGTGCAGTGAGTGCCCCACCCCCACTGCCACCTGGGCCAAGGAGCTCTGGGTGTGGCTGTCCCTGTGTGAGGATTATCTGGGGTGATGGGCGTCAGGCCAGGACAGAATGTGTGCAGCGTTAGCAATTAGGCGGCGGGTGAAGGAGGTGTGGGAGGTCTGCCTGCTGTTCTCACAACTGATCTGTGAGTTCGAAACAAATTCAGAATAAAAAGCAACTTAAAAACAGGCCAGTCCTTGCTTATGGCATGGCTGCCATCTTGACCGTGAGTCAGATGCCCTCCGTGTGTGAGCATGTCTCCTGCATTAGGCCCTGGCTCGTCTGTCTCCCTCACCGTCCAGCAGAGCCCAGTGTCAGCCTGTTCCTAGGAGTGCCGCGCGAGTCTTAGTGCTCCAAATGCTCAGGCGCGAACATCAGTCTGGACACAGACTCCTGTGAATGCCAGGGCTCCCCGGCCGATGATCTGGCGGTAGCTGAGGTTCCCTCTGGCAAGGCCCCTGCCTTCCTTCGGCCTCAGGTTGGCCACAGCACGCCGGCATTTATCCAGGTGGGACGTGCGCACCGCTCACCTGGGAGGCTCACGGCCTGTCTCTCCTTGGTTTTGGCAGCCAGGGCCGAGACCTGAAGCTGTGCCTGTGGGACCTGGCGGAGGGCAGAAACGCCGTCATGGACTCCGTGGGCCTGGAGAGCGTAGGCTTCTGCAGGGCCTCCATCCTGCCCCAGGGTCAGCAGCGCTGGATGCTGGCTGTGCCCGGGGGAGGCAGCGACGAGGTGAGCACCAGCCTGCCCCGCCCCTTGTCCACGAGTTACTGGAGACTTAGTTTCCCCACATGGGCATGGGCATCCTTAGCATTGGGTTGCAGGAACACTGCTCTCCACAGCGTCGGGGGAGATGTGGGAGGTCTGGGACTGTCTGCTGGGTGCAGCTCCAGGGGCCTCGGGATGGGCCTTCGTCCGGTCACCTGTGAGATGTTCCTGGTGGTGAAAGTCAGGAAGGAGGCCACAGGGGTGACTCTGGGAGGACCAGGCACCCGGCACGCTGCAGATGGACAAGTGGCAAGGCCTGAGGGCAGCAGCACTGGGGAGACCACCCAGACAGGCCCTCAGGGGACTTAGGAGCAGGCATGTGTGCAGGGAAGGCCCCAGCAGACCAGCAGGAGGTGGTGACAGACAGACAGTGGGCCTGGGAGCCGGGGCAGCCTTTTGGGGAGCAGAGCCGGGCCCTGGCGTGAGAGGCTTCAGGTAGGGTTGGGTCTGGGGGTAACGCCTGGCACTGGGTGGAGATTGCAGTGTAGAGGGACACAGGTGATGAGGGGCGCGTCAGAGGATGGGCTGGAGGGTGGGGTGGGTGTGACAGAGCCTCAGAGGTCACTGTCAGATGGCGCTCATGCCAGAGCGGCCAGCAGTGGTTGGCGGTGGCAAGGACTGCTCAGGCTGCACAGTGGTGTCCACAGCCCGGGGACAGAGGAGGCAGAATCCCCCGTGGGAAGCAGCGCTCAGCACGTGGGGCAGATTCCAGGAAGCTTGGGAGAGGAGGAGGATGTGGTTGTGCGGCAGCTGAAGGGAGATGGGAAGAAACCACGAGTGGTGATTGGATGGAGGGGAGGTGGGGTCCCGCCTTGGGTGGAGTGGTGGTGGGGAGGGAGTGGGAGCCTCTTGCCTACCCCACTCCCGTGTTCTCCCGGGGAGTCGGCTCAGCTGGCAGCACCGGGCCGGGACCTGCGGCCTGTGCACACCGGAGGCTTGGCCCCCACCCAGGAAGAGCCGTTTGTCTTCAAGCAGGTTCAGTTCATAAATAATGATAGAGGAACAGGCACTTATTTGTTCATGATGGCATTTAAATCACCAATTAGAGTTACATACACTTTTCTTGCCAATTTGCCAAAAACCTGTTAAAAGTTTTATTAATGTGAAAAGAGAGAGAGGTGTGTTTCCTTCGGGAGGGCAGGAGCCGGGCAACCAGCCTTCGCCCTGCGCGCAGAACGGCCCAGGGCTGAGCCAGCTCCCACCGGGGCCTCTGGCTGCTCTCAGCCCTCCTCCTGCCCTCACCCCTCAACCCCCACTTTCCTTCCCCAGACCTGGTTCCTAAGACCACTCATGCCTCCTGCTTGAGGCTGTTATAACCCACCTCCTGGCTCCCAGCTCTGGCAGCATCTGTGTTTTTCAGGAGCAGCTAGTCCGGGGACCTGGCGCATCCTGGGAAAATGGTTATTTTCCATGTTCCCACCTGGAATCTGCCTGGACTAGGCCCTGGAAAAGCATCGCTGGCCTGTGCCCAGACAATGCCGGGGGAGGACGTGTTCCTGCCCCACTTGGCCGTCTGGGTGGCCACGCTTGCTCAAACCAACATTTTTCCTTCTGGAAATAAAAGTTGCGGTTGAGTGCCAGATGGAAAGCATTCCAGTGTCTGCAGGAGGCTCTGGGCACAGGCCACTGGGCCGCCCTGGTCCTTGGTCCACGGCTCCTTGCTTTCCTTTCCCCGTGCTCCGTCCCATGGCACCCAGCTCGGGCCTCAGGGCTGCCACATCTCCCCCTGAGCCCCTCCCCTTTTGGCCAGAGCAGACTCGGTGTGTGACTCCCGAGCCCATATGGGTCTTCCCAAGCCCAAAGACCAGGAAGGGCCATCCCTCCCTGACCTTGGACCTGTGTGCCTGGCCATGCAAGGTGTGGACCTGTGCAGATCATGTCCAGCAACATCTGCTTCCTCCGACATTCCTTTCCCTGTGGCTTCTCCTCCCCGTCCTGGCCATTCAGCATCTTGAAACCAGCCTGTCCTCCTGATAAGGTGACAAAAGGAACAAATCTCATTTTTTAAAAATCTGAATCATTCAGGAAATAGAACAGTGACAGAGTAGGAAATCACGTGCCCTGCCCCCAGCAGCGTGGTCAGTGTCTCTCCAGGCCACGCCTCACCGCGCAGTGTGGGCCGGCTCACGGGGACGCTGAAGCAGCGAAGGGGGCCCTGCCATTCGGCCACAGACTGTGGCTTTGCACTGTGCAGTGTGGGGGTGTGCGAGGCATGGGGACTGAGCAGAGCGTCTCTGCCCGCCTTGGGTGAGCCATCCTGGCTGTGTGCTCTGTTGCCGGGGACGAGCCTGTCCCTGAGTTGGTATCACTCACTGCAAAGCCCTCTGTCCTTTCTCCCCGGTTTTCTTTTTACTTCTGGCTCACACGCTGGGTCTTGGTTGTTACACATCACCTTTCTAGTATTTCTTTTCATTTTGCTAGAGCTTCTCCTCGGGTATCTTGGCTGCTCTAGGGTCCTCTTTCTGGCCACCCTTTATTTCATGACCGTAACACAGTTCACGTCACTTCTCTTCTTTTCTGTGTCCTTTGTGGGCAGTGAGGGCCGATCCACCTGGTGTAGAGCCTGTGTGTCTGCGTGTGTGAGTGCGTGTGTGTGCGCGCGTGCGTGTTCACACCCGGCAGGGGCCCCAGGACTCACCCTTCCTACCAGCGTAGGGCTAGGAAGCTTTGCAGGCTTCCCTTGAGAGCCCTGCCCAGAGCACTCCCACAGCCCCAGCTTGTGGATGTGCCGCCCTAGCATAGAGGGTGTGGGGTGCATTGCAGGGCCTCGAAGCTGAGAGGACCAGGCCATGACACCCTCGGGCATGGCACCAGCACATATGTGACAGAACTGGAACTCAGACTCAGGACTTCACTCTGGGGTCTGAGCCCTTCTCCTGTGTGTGTTGGCGAGAGCTCAGCCATGCTTGCACAACTTGAGTTCACCCTGGTTCTCCCCGCTAGCTGTTCTGTGTTCTGGGCATCACAGTAGGCCATCTGGCCCCTCAGCGTCCTCAACTCCTCTGAACTCACACTCCTGTCTGCAAACCAGAGTGTGCCTCCGTGTGAATGAGGCGTGACGTACGGCTCCACAGTGGCTGCCCATTGTTGCAAGGGTGTTAGTGGAGCTGCTCTCACCAGTGTATGGGGAGCTACGGGCTGGCCGAACCCCCCAAACATGGAGCAGTGGACCTGTGTCTCATGGGGTCCCCTCTCCTCTTCTGAGCCCTGCAGGAGCATCACCCTTATGCCTGCTTGGCAGATGAGGGAGCTAAGGCCTGAGAGGTGCAGATGTCTGGGAGCCCAGTTCCAGCCCAGGGGGCTCCAGCTCCTGAGCCTGCTTCTTTGTCTTTGGCTGTCCCCTGCCGACAGTGCGGGACAGAACCTGGCCCTACTCAGTGGACAAGCCCGAGTCTGAGCTGTCTGTGTGTGAGCAGCACGTCTATCAGCCTAGGTGACACAACATCCAGCCACGACACCCAGGGTCAAGACACGGGCACTGAGCCCCGGCTCTACGCAGAGCTTCCCCTGGTGCACGTCGTGGTTATTTCCTAGGCTGGGCGGTGGGTCCCCAAGTGGTCCCTGCGCAAGACTGTACCATCTGATATGCTGAGAGTGCAGAGTCATTCCCGCAAAACCCGCGGCAGGAGGGGGAAGCAGGCAGAGGCCAGGAGAGTGGCGCGCCGAGCAGTGCTTGGTGAGCCAGCCTCCTGCTCGGCAGGGAGGTAAAACCGGGGAGAGGCCGGAGCTGCCCTGGGTAGAATGCTACTCGAGGGACGTGCCCATGTCACTCGGGAATGATGCCACGCACGCTGTTTCACAAGGCCCGTATGTGGCACTCGAGCCCACGAGCCTGTGCGGCCTCATTAGGCTGGGCTCCCAGGTTCCTACTGGGAGCAGACAGAAACTCGCAGCAGTCTTAGCTAATCGCCTTAAAAGTCTCTTGTTTGTATAGAACAGACTCGACTTGGCGCCGGCCCAAATCAACTTGTTTTCTTACTGTCAGATTCAGATTCTGGAGATGCCATCCAAGACGTCAGTGTGCACCCTGAAGCCAGAGGCAGATGCCAAGCCAGGCATGCCCATGTGCCTGGAGCTGTGGCAGGTAAGGCCTAGTGCACGCCAGCCACGCCCTGCCAGCCACGCCTGCCAGGCCGTGAATCATGCCCCATTCAGGATTCGGTTTGTCGTCAAACCAACAGGGCAATTAGCCCCTCGGGAGAGCCTGTGCACCCCGCTTCCACCACAGCCTCCGTCCCCGGCAGCCCCTGCCACCCTCCTACTGCTTCGAGGGATGCTCCTGCCAACTGCCACAGGGCTTCTGCTATCCTCTGCAGGCTGGGCTGCAGGTAGGGGGCACCCCCTGCCAGTGCAGGGAGGGGGGACAGCTGGGTCAGCTGAGCTGGCCCCCTCCCAGGGTGAGTCTCCTTTGCTCTCCCTCCCCTCCCCTCCCCTCTCTGGGGGCCTGCCCACCTTCACCAGAGGCCCTGGCTTTCCTTGAGGTACAGTCCCCCACAGGTCAGAGGTCAACACCAGCTCCCAGGAGGCATGCCCATGCCTTGGGTCACTCGAGTTTGGCACAGTAAAGCAAATGGTCAGTGTGTTCACTTGGAAGGAATCCTGGGTAGCATCCTGGTCGTTGCAGAGACTGGGAAGCAGTGTCCATCTCAGGAGTGCTGCTCAGGCCTTTTTCTCGGCTGTTTTCTGCTCACCAGCACCTTCTGAGGGCCACCCGTGTGCCTCAATGCCTGTGTGGACTCTTCCTGAGGGTGAGACCGATGGGCTCAGGCAGCTTAGAGGTGATTGCGTGACCAATAGGATTCATGGGACAAGCATCCCTGGAGACCTTGCCCCAAGCCGTTTGCCCCTCTCAGGACCAGAAAGATCCCCTGGCCTTTCTAGCAGCTGGTTTCCTCCTGTAGTTTCTTAACCAAAGACTTTCCAGGTGGAATCCCGGATCCCGGGTGAGGAGGTGAGGAGGTGAGGCTCCAAGGCTCCCTCGTCTGGGTGACAAAGCTCCTGGCGCCAGCAGGTTTGTGGCAGACGCTTGGTGGGAACTACCCCCGAGGCCATGATGCTGTCGGGTGTGGTGTGGCGCTCACAGGCCCCGGGCAGGCAGGGCGTCAGGGGCTACATCCGCTCACACTCCACTCCCTGGAAATGCTGTCATTGCGTAATCATGTAAAAATTCCAGCAGAAAAATGTGTAGAAATGGGATGTACAAACTTGTTAAGGTAATTAATATAGTTGACAGAAGGACAAATCACGTTTTTGTTAGTTGATATGGATCCAACACAAAAGAAAACGCTATGCTAGTCTTAAATGTCCCTTTTTCTCTCCAAACCTGAAGGCCCAGGTTCCAGTGTGTTGTCTGAGTGTAGCAGCATGGCCTGAAGTGGCATTTTTCTCTGAAGTTTTCAGATGTAGTCTCGTTTTGTTCCTCAAGGAGGCCGACCTGCGTTGTTATGGTGATTATCACGTAAAATGTCAGAATCAGAATTAAGCCTCATGCAGAGTTATTCACACCAGCCTTCCGAGCAATGGGCCCCACCCGAGATGGGGACTCTCACAGGACCTCGAGGTGCCGTGGACGGGGGCCTGCCTGCTGGGGTCCCTCCGGGCCCGGGGTCACGGAGCAAATCCTCACAGTAACTTCAGGTCCTCCCCCCCATGGAGGTCAGCTTGGCACTGTGGGTGTGTCCTGCCTGCAGTCTGTCACTGGGGGGGCCCAGGAACCCTGCATGCTGGGAAAGAAGCTGGAGAGGCCTGCAAGGCAGGTGGGGAGTAGAGGCTGGAGCTCAGCAGTTGGCCCCTTGGCAGCTGCTGGGTGAGTCCCTGCAGGCCCGTCTGCCCTACTCTGGCTGCCCTGTCAGTGGTATGTAGCCCCTGAACTAGTTGAGGTGCTCAGAACCCAGAGGCACAGGTGAAGCAGGGGGCAGTGTCCTTGACCAGCCCCCCTTTCTCACCGTTGACCATCAGGGCTGAAGGCCAGGCCAGGTCAGAGCTGTGATTTCTCACACTCAAGTGGGACCAACCCCAGGCCATTGGGTGAAGATGCTGAGACAAGTGAAGAGACAGGGCATCGGTCAGAGTGTCCTCTGTCCCGGAAGCAGCCTGGGCACCTGTCCTGGAGGCGTTTCCTGTTGGTAGTGTCAGGGACTGAGCACCAAGCCTGGTGCCATGCACGGTGCCAGGGTGACTTGGAGTCCTGCAGTGCTCTCTGGAGTCGATGCAGAGGCGAGATAAACGAGGCGTCGGCCCAGGGTGCGGGCCCTCTGACCTGTGCCCTCATTTATCACAATAGCTCAGCGCCGCCGCGGCTCACCCAGCCTCTGGACTGGGGGGGCTTCCGCAGCGACGTTGACAAAGCACAGAAAGTTCATTTTTCATTGGCAAAGCTCACAGTTTTCTTTGGTTGGTGGTTGTAGACAGGTGACTGGCCCCGCCAAGGGGTTACAGGGAGTCTCAGGCCTGCGGAAAGGACCCTGGGATCCTGGCTGGCAAACAGCGGCGCGGCAGTGTCAGGTGGGGGCGTGCTAAGGTCTGTGCCCTCCAGTCCCGGTCCCTGGGGTGCCCCCCACCAGCCCTCGCAGGTCCTCTACCAGTGGTATCAGCCCTCAGGGTGTGTGGGACCTCCACACTGTCTCTGCCACGTGAAGACCACGGGAAGCAGCTCCTGGCTGGGCCACCCCCAGGGCAGCAGGAGGGACAGCCCATTTCTAGAGTCCCTTGTCCCCAAAGACGCACCAGGACCCCTCAGGAGCTGACTGCCCTTCTGTTCCCCGCAGACTGACTCCAGCCCCCGCCCGTGCCTCCTGGCTGGCTACGAGGATGGATCGGTGGCCCTGTGGGATGTCTCTGAGCGGAAGGTGTGCAGCCGAATCGCCTGCCACACAGAGCCCGTCATGGGCCTTGACTTTGACTCCCAGAAGGCCAGGGGCGTCTCGGGCTCCGCGGAGAAGGCGCTGGCTGTCTGGAGCCTGGATGAGCAGCAGGCCCTGCAGGTCAGTGCGCCAGACCCGAGGTGTCATTTATCCTGCTCTGCACTAACAGTCTGATAGGCTGAAACAATATTTAGGCATGAAGAGGAGTTGTTGCAGATCGCTGGCTAATTAATCACTCCGAGGCGGGGTGCAGGCGGGCCTGTCTGTGGGGCCAGCGCAGGAAGAAGGGGGTGTGGGCGTTTGTGAACCGTTCACATGGTTTGGGTTTCCCTCAGACCTTGGGTTAATAGCAGTCACGTCTTGTCCATCTAGAGAAAAGGCATGTAGAGTCCAGGAGTAAGTACGCCAGCCCATTTGCAAAAACTCAGAGGAATTTGGTCAGTAAGGAACTGATTAATCAAAAAACAAAAATAGCCCAATGTGGAGAAATCCACGGAGTCACGCCCGGGTGGCGGTCTGCAAGCCGGCCCCAGGGAGGCCGTTCCTCCCAGGCAGCGGGGAGGGGATGTGAGGCCTCAGGGTGGAGTGGGGCGTTGCTGAAAGCCTTCCCCCAATGTCCCAGTGACCCTCACAGCGTCCTAGTGGACTTTGCCAGCCAGCCAGCGTTGCGGAGCATCTGGGGGCCACGTCTGGGCTGTGCCTGGTGCTCCGCATGGGTTGGCCTAGCCTACTTGCTCAGCCCTGTTTGGGATGGGAGGGATGGAGTTTGGGGGTGGGAGTCCTCCTACCTAGGCCTCACTCTCGTGCAGGTCCCAGGAGCTACAGGCCATAGGGGAGCAGATGCTGCTGGGTGTGTCCTATACCTCTGGCCCCCAGAGGGTCACCTAGGTGCACACTGGCTTCTGGGGATGGGCGAGGAGCCCCCATTAGCCAGGGAGTCTTGGACTTGACCATAGCCAGCAAGTAGAAGCTTCTCAGAAAGGCAACTCTGTGAGCCTAGGTCTGGGGGGAGCAGGACTCCAGGTGGTGCCAGCAGCAGCAGCCGCCCAGCTCCTGACCTCACTGGGCTTTCGTCACTGGAGGGCTGCAGGGCAGATCCTGGGCTGTCTCGGCAAGGCTGTGGTCCAGCTTCCCCCCAGAGATGGGAGGGCAGAGAAGAGGTGTCTCTCGGGGCCCCTCTCCAGATGGGAAGCCTTGCCCAGCAGCCTACTAAGCTTGCCTTGTACTTGCCCAGACCGGACCCCCACAGCAAGGGGAAGAGGCACCCTTGGGCCCCTCAGACACATGAGAAGGATGGGCCCCAGGCAAAAATCAGATCATACTGTGGCACCCAGCAAGCATCAACAGGCTCTGGCTGTAACCTGGGTGTGTGACATTGTCACCAGGTAACCCCAAGAGGACCGAGTGAGGACAGCCAGGACAGGAGGGGGTGTCCAAGAAAGCAGTGATGCAAAAGTTTGAGGATAGACACTGAGGTCAGGTACAGTGAGACTGGCAGGTGCCCTCCCATGTTACAGCTGAAGAGGCCACTGGCATCCCAGAAAGAACAGTCCTGCTGGAGAACCAAGGTTAGAACCAGAGCAGGTGGTGGGTGGCAGCAGGGGTAGGACCATGCCAACTGCCCAGGTGTGAGGCTGCCCCGAGACTCTGCAAGTGGGGTCTGAGGGTCTGTCTCAAGCTCTGAGTCATGAGGAGCAGCGGTCAGAGCCTCGTAAGACAGAAGGAGAGGTCACATGTCATATTTGGGGACAGGGCACATGTTCACACTTCCTTGCCATCACCCTTCCCAATGTCCAACCATCCCTCCATCCCAGGGAGCCACATGGCCCTGAAGGAAGGGGGTCAGGCAGGCCTCCCAGTGGGGCCAGGCCAGGCAGTGGGGACTGAGCTTTGAGTGCCTTCATCCTGGAGAAGGGTCCTTGTGGACCTGCCAGGGGTGGGAGTGAAGGTCAAAACGGTGGCGGCCGTCTTTAGAAGGGAGCAGAGCCACTCTGTGCTACATCTCCGTGCGCTGGGTCCTCAGCAGTTGAGCCAGCCTTGCTGAGGACTGAGCCCTCCCCACCTCCATGAACAGCAGGTTCTCCCTCACACCCTCCCCTCCGGCTCCTCAAGCCTTGTAGAGACCCACTCACTGTGGAGTCCAGTGCTGCACCTTGAACTTCATCAGCCTGACTTCTCCAAGAGCTGGTGACTCAGGCAGCTTCCCTGGGGACCCTGCCCAGGCTGCAGGGCTCCAGGGTTCCGGGAATGGGCCCTCCTGGCTCAGATCTGCCTGGTCTCTCCTGGTTCCCTCGAGAAACAGCTGCTGGAACTTAAGACTTAAATTTATGGGGCATGTTGCAGTCCAGAGATGAACTTTTACTGTACTGATGAATTGAAAAGTTAAAGCAGAGGGCATTATTAATGAATTGGAAAGTTCTAGCAGACGGTGAGCAGGCTCTGCAGGATGGCTGTAGATAGCGTGATGGCGGTGCCTGGGCCAGGGCCTCGCTCAGCTGGAGAGGGCTCCTCCCGCTGAGCACGCCACCTCACCCAAGGACAACTGGCATCATCTTCAAAGTTGGTTCGGCCCAGAGGCCCTGGAGACTTTTGGGCTGTGCAGCGCAGGCCTCTGAGGAGGAAGCATCTGGGGGGCCCCAGGCCCTCGTCATCCGCAGGCGTCCTCGCCCCAGGGCCCTTGGTGCACTGTGCCCGGCCCTGCCACGTGGGCACAGATGTGCCTCACCTTTCGGCCTGCTGCTGAAGTCTCTAATGAGCCCAAATCAATCTCTCCCAGGCGGGCGCTGGGCGCGGAGACGCAGATGAGGTTTCCCGCAGCAGAGCGTGGGTAATGGGAACCAGATGGCGGCCGCGCCGCGTGCACATTCCTGGCACCTGAGGTCATGCGCTGCGAGAGCCACTGGTGGCCAGGGATCCTTCCCAGAGGGGCCTGGTCCAGGACAGGTTTGGCCAGGGCTGGGGTAGTGGCCAGGAGTCCGCAGTCACCTGCATCAGGATGCTGCAGCCTTAAGGGCGCCGGGCTGCTCACCTGCTTTCCCAAGGTGGCTTTCCAGGGCACCGCCAGGAGCTCGGGCCTCTGTCGTCAGACACAGGTGGTGCACAGACCTGCTCCTTCTTCCCACACTTGGGGCAGGGCCCACGGCCTTGAAGCAGGGGCTGATTTACGGCCAGCAATATTTTTAGGCCTTTAAATAATAATGAGGCCCCCCCCCACCCCAGCCAGCCAGGACTGGGAAGCAGACTAACCGCACTCCCCGCTCACTGTGCCTGAGGCTGGCCAGGTGTCCCTGCTGCACGGCCACTGCCCTCCCTCTCCTCGGCCCTGCGGGGCTTCCCTCCAGAGTGCTGGCAGCAGGGCATGTGGGGCAGATTCGGGGTGCCCACAGGACCCTGACAGAGCATGTTCCTCCTGACTTCATACCTGGAGAAAAGAGCTGTGGCACCCCGGCTGGTTGTACGCATCTTAGGAACACGGTGGGAGGGGGCTCTGGCCATGGTCACCGTGAACACCGACAGGACTCTCCTTCCTGAGAACACACCCAGCACGGGGACAGCCTCTCCCCGTGTAGGTCCCCATGAAACTTCATTGCCTCCTCTCACGCCGCGGAGAGCTGTGAGCCTCCGGCCTCGGCCTCAGCCTCGCTGCTGCGCTTCCAGGAGGAGCTGCGAGGGTGGCAGGTGGGGAGTCTCATAGCTGACCCCTGGGCAGCACTGGGTACCTCCAGCCCTGCCAGGTGGCGATGCTGCTGTGGGGGTGTGAGGACACTGGGGGCTCAGGGGCCAGGTTCACGGGAGAGTGGGTGGAGGGTCAGCCTCTCGTGCAGCTGCCAGCTCTCTGTGCAGGCGACTCAGGAGGGGCTCTGGCAGATACGCCTCCACACGCGGGCGCACGCGTGGGGTTGTCTTCTCACCCGCGCACAGTGGCAGCCACTTCCATGGCCCTGCTCCAGCGTGTGCCCATCTTGGCGACCTGTGTGTGGAGCCGGGAGTGCAGGACATGCTGAGTGGAAGCAGGAGCCACCGCGGGCGCCCTGGCCGTGCCGCTGGTGGGACGGGAGAGCCGCATTGGCTGCATGGTTTGCAGATTTTCATTATCGGGTTAGGTTCTCTTCCACTCGCGGTGGGGAGGGAACCTGGGTCATGAGGCCTTGTTGGGCCATCAGACTCATGGCTTTTCTTCTCCGATCTGATAATTCAGTGCATTCTATTGTGCGGTTTCTGATAACGTTGCCGCAGTTGCATTGTGCTCAATCGCCGCGCCGTAGGGGCTCAGTTGGAGTTGTTCAGGGCCGGCTGTCAGTAGACTGAGCTGTGCCCCCTCTTCAGTCTCCTCACACTGCTTATTGTATCCGGGTGTCAGGATCCCCAGAATCGGGAGCCAGGTATCCCTCTGCTGATCTCTGGACACGTCGACAGAGGGCCAGTTTCTGGAGCGGCTGTGGGTCAGTCCTTACCTGTTCTGGGGCAGGCGTGTTCTCTGTAGGGAAGGTCTGACTCTCTTTGTGGACTAACTTAGGTGTCTTGATTTTGGGGTTAGTTTGATTTTCCTTTAGGCGTAAACATCCTCAAGGTATTTTCGTGTTCACTCCCTCAGGCCTTGGTAAGGACTGTGTACAGTTCTGCTGCGTTTGCAGGGATGCCCCTTTATTATTCCGATCAGCCTTGTCTTTGTCGATCTTCCTTTTCCCGGCATTTCTGCTCTGCTCTTCCCCTGCCTCCCTCCCGCGCTTCTGGGCTCACACTGTGGCTGACTGAGCCGGGTGCATGACGCACTCTCCCGGCCTTTTCTCAAAGCAGCTGAAGTCTGCGTCCCACATTGTACGATGTCGCGTCTTCATCACCACTCACTCGGGGCCGACCTGATTTTTATTTGTTCTCTGACTGCTGAGCTGATTAGAGTGTTTTTATGTTTCCAAATGTTTGATTCCGCCCCCCCCCCCAGCCCCCAGTTATTTTTTATTTTTCATTTTCTAGTTTAATTCCATTGTGGTCGGAGAGGAAGGTCTGAATGATATCAGCTCTTTGAAATGTGGAGGCCAGTCCGGTCTCATGAGTGCTCCACATGTGCTGGGAAGGGGAGTGCGTCTCCCCGCAAGATGCGCGGCTGTACCTGCGCGCACCAGGTCAGCGCGGCGTCCCTGTGCCTGTGCCCCGCGGACCTGGGAAGGGTCAGGTGGAGCCTCCAGCTGCTGCCCATCTTGCTAACCTCTCCTGTGTCCTGTGCATCTTGCTTTCTGCATGTCGAAGCTGGCTTACGGACATACCAGCTCAGGATGCTAACCTACCTTCATGGGGAATTGAACCTTTTCTTTTTTTTAAATGTTTTTATTGATTTCGGAGAGAGGGAGCGGGGAGAGAGAGATAGAAACATCAATGATGAGAGAGAATCATTGATCGGCTGCCTCCTGCACGCCCCCTACTGGGGATCGAGCCCGCAACCCGTGCATGTGCCCTGACCGGGAGTCGAACCGTGACCTCCTGGTTCATAGGTCGACCCTCAATCACTGAGCCACGCCGGCTGGGCTGAACCTTCTCTGTAGTCACCCTATTGTCTCTGGAAAGGATTTTTACCTAAAGGCCAATTCTGCCAACTGTTAACATGGCTCAAGCCAAGTGTCTTCTGATTATACATCCTTTTACAGCTTTTACCTTTTTAATCCTTCCGCCTTCCCCCATCCTCCAGATGTGCTGGCTCCCACAGATTGCAGCTCCTCATTACCATGTTGTGCCATGAGTGTCGCCCACACTTTTGCATCTCAAGCCCTCCTTCCCAGAAATTGAGGGGCCTGTCCTCAGGAGTCCTTCGGGGGGACCTCTGAGTGCGAGTTGCACGTCGACGGTGCCCACGGTTGTAGGTGCTCCTCTGGGTCTGCGCTGGCCCTCCACTGGGCCGTGGAGGCGTCGGCTTCCAGTCCAGTCACCAGCTTTGCGGGTCTGTCCCACGCATTTTGATTTATTTTGTCTTCATTTTTATATTCAGTTGAAAATTCTTTTCTATTTTCCCTTGTGATTTCTTCTTTGATCCAGTGGTTCCTTAGAAGTATATTATTTAATTTCCAAATATTTGTTGAATTTGTGGCTATCTTTAATCTCGGTTAATTCTGCTGTCAGTGAAGGTGCCCTGTGCAATGTCAGGATGCAGATATTTATTGAGGCTTGTGTTTTGGCCCAGCACATGGTGTATCTCGGTGAAAGCGCATGTGTTCTGCAGTTGTTGGGCGGAGTGTTCTGTCAGCCCGACGTAGGTTGGGGTGCTCGGTCGTGCTGTTCAGGTCTTCAGGGTCCTTACCCATCTTTTTGTCTCGTTTTCCACCAGGTCCTGAGTGAGGCCTCACCGTGTCCGGGTGAGGTTGTGCACGCGCCTGTTTCTCCCTTCAGTTCTGTCAGGTTTGCTTCATGAATTTTAAAGCTCTGTCGTCAGGGCCGTAAGCATTTCTGGTGGTTTCTGCACTGCTGGATGGTCATTTTACGAAATGTCCTCCGTGTCTCTCGTAACATCCTTTGTCTCACAGTCGGCTTTGTTTGATACTAGAACTGTGGCATGAGCTTCCTTCTGTTTCCTCTTTGCACGATGTATCTCTTACATTAAAGAAAAATCTTTATTGTTGAAAGTATTACGTACTTTCTCCCTTCTAACCCGCCTCCACCCCTAACCCAAGGCCTTCCCCAACACCCTCTTACTTTTAACCTGTCTTGATCTCTTTGTATTTAAAGGCATCTTCTGTAGTCTTGCTTTTGGACCCTTGTGACAGTCTCCGTCTTTTAATTGTAGCATTTAATCTGTTTGCACTTATTATAATTAGTGATGTGTCTGAGTAAGTCTGCCATCTTGGTATGTTTTCCACTTGCCACCTCTGTTTTTGACCCTCTTTTACGCCTTCCCCCTTCTTGTGTATGAATCAAGTATTTGTTTTTTAGTATTCATTTCATTTCCTCTCCTGGCTTCTTCCCCATGCAGCTCTTGTCTACTTGGTGTTGTCACCCTGCCTGTCATGTGTCACAACCCTGCACGAGCAGGACTGCAGTGCCCACCCTCCCATGCTTTCTGCTATGCTGTTGTATATTTTACTTTCACACTCACTGTAAACTCCACTGTACAGTCTTACTGGTTTTGTGTTAAAACATTGGTTGCGCGCTAGCCGGTTTGGCTCTGTGGACTGTGGGGTGCAGTGTTCAACTCTAGTCAAGGGCACATGCCCAGGTTGTGGACTCGATGCCCAGCAGGGGGTGTGCAGGAGGCGGCCGATCCATGATTCTCTCTCATCATTTATGTTTCTGTCTCTGTCCTCCCCCTTCCTCTCTGAAAGCAATAAAAAAAAATATTAAAAAAAAATCAGTTGTTACCTCTTAAAAATCACAGAAAATAAAAACATATTATTACAAAAGTTTCATTTTTTAACATGGTAGGTTTTAGATGTCATAATCTCTTGAATGCTGGCGCCTCACCCAGCCCTGGTGCTAATAAACTGCGCCCGGAAGCCCAGAGAGCCCCTTGGCTCCTGGGTGAACCCAGTTAGGGCCATCCAAATGTGGTTGTCTGCAACTGATTTTAATAGCAAAATAAATCAGATCCTTGTCCCCTGGGGACAAATGTGATGGGTGTGTTAATTTCATTAATGAGAATGCAGCCAACCAGAAAAATGAATGAAATCAGCTTTATGCAGCTTAAACACTGACATTTGAAACAAATCATTATTGCATTAGCTGTCACACTGGTAACTCTAGAATCTAAGGGAAAAAATATATTATGGATGTTTTTATAAACCTTTGCAAACGCACTGATAAAATAATGCAGGATCATTTGAAAACATGGTTGGGTCCTGGTGAGTATTTGCTCTCTAAATAAGGCTACCCTGTTACCCCGGCACATTGTACCCCCTGTGCCATTCCCAACCCTCCCCCACCTTCCACAATGGAGGCAGTGGAGGCTCGCTATATTTATTTATTTATTTTTAATGTCTTAAATACATTTTTATTGATTTCAGAAAGGAAGGGAGAGGGATTTCAGAAAGGAAGGGAGATAGAAACATCAATGATGAGAAAGAATCATCGATCGGCTGCCTCCTGCACGCCCCCCTCTTGGGGGATCGAGTCCACAACCCGGGCATGTGCCCTTGATCAGAATCGATCCCAGGACCCCTCAGTCTGCAGGCCAACGCTCTATCCACTGAGCCAAACCAGCTGGGGCTGGAGGCTCTCTTTCAACAAACCTGGTGAGCATGGGGTTGCTTCATTCTGGCCTGACCCTGCCCTTGCGGTGGAAGACTTGGCGCAATGACAGACTCATCTGAAATGTGCGTCCGGTCAGAGGCTGGTGCTGCCGAGCCCTGAGCGTCAGGTCCCATCAGTTTTCCAACTTTGTTTTCTCCTTTAATACTGTGTCGGCTATTCTGGGTTGGTTTTATATGTATATTTATATGTATATAACTTCCATTTCTCTGGTAATAGTCCCTATCTGTTCACTCACCAAGGCAGGTTTTTTTTTTTTGTAATTATTTAGTGCATTTCCTTTCATGTTTTCTTTAAAAACATATTTAAATAGTTGCTTTAAAATCTCTGTCTGATATGTTCAACATCTGTGCCGTTCTGGGTCAGTTCCTATTAACTGCTTTTTCCCCCCCTTGACTATGAGTCGTAACGTATTTCTGCTTCTTTGCATGTCTAATAATTTTTTGTTTGTTTGCTGGACATTGTAAGCAATATGGGATAGAAACTCTGGATCCTATTCTTTTGCTTTGAAGAGTGTTCACTTTTGTTCTCGCAGGCAGTTCAGTCACTGGCTGTGTTCACCTTGAACTTGCGTGGGTTTGGTTTTGTGCTCTGTCGGGGCAGGTCTGTCGGAAGCCCAGGGTCATTCCCAGGTTCCACTAATGTGGTGGGACCAGCTTCCAAGCGTGCAGGGCCTGGTTTCCCGCTTCGTCACCGTGAGTCTGGAGTGGGCCCTGCCCGAAGGTGGAATCCCCACTCGTGAAGCCAGGCCATGTGGCGTCTCAGTGAGTGTTAGATCGTCACACAGTCTCCGCACTCGGCCCCGGGTGGACCTGAGATCGATGCTTAACCCTGAAGCAGCCACTGTTCGGTGAACCTGGTGTGGTACCCTGAGCTGCAGCCTCCCACAGAAGTCGTGGGACGACACACGGCCTTCCGTCCCTCCACCAGCCCCCTCTGTGCTGCTGCCATGCTCCAGATTTCAGCTGCTCTCGCTGCCCCACACTCTGATCCCTGCCTTTCTACTTCACATAGCTGCTGGGCTTCACCTGGACCCGTGGCTGGGCCATTCCCAGGGCAGAGAGCTGCTGGGACATTTGGGAGGTTTATCTAATCAGCTGCTCTTGCCTCCTGTCGTCCGGTACCTGTTCATAGTTGCGTAGGGTATTTTGTCCAGTTTGATGGTTGTTTATAGCAAGAGGGCTGGCCTGGTACCAGTTACTCCATCACAGCCACGAACGATAAGACTGTGTGTTTGTTGATGGATATTCATAGCTCTTTATTGTGACTTGTACCCCTTACCATTGTTAAGTGTGGTATATAGTCTGACATAATGCTTTTGGCTCTGAATTCAGCCTTTCCTCATTAGATTGGACCCCTGTTTCTCTTGTCTGCAGTCTCCTAGTATATTTTTGCCAATCATTCTGTTGGCATCTCTCTCATATGCAGCACAGATTTGGATTTAACTTTGGGTTCCAATCATAAGTCTGTTTTTTAATCCTTTGTGGGGAAATACAAGGGCCAATGCTAGGAAACAAAGGTCCCTAAAGTCTGGGGTAGGAGGCGGGCAGAGGAAATAATGTTTTGTCGTTATTTACAGAGTCGATAATCTCTCAAATATGAGGCTGACGATTGTATCTTTTCCCCAAATGACAGCAGATGGGCAAATCGGTGGCTTAGCATCCCATCGCTCTTGCTACCCTCCCATATTTCTGTTAGTTACACAACCGGTTCTATAGCCATAATCCCCATATTGTTTTAGACCTAATCCTGCAGGTAAGTCGATGCCGTGTTCTCTGCCAGGCCATTTGCTGCAGTTCTCCAGTTCTCTTAGGAGACTGGGGTTAATCTCCTAGTCCTTCAGGAAGAGCTTATGGGAGCCTATCACTTTGAGTTCTTACATGTTCAAAAATGCTCGTCTATTGTTTTTATACTTGAGCGGCAGTTTGGCTGGATATAAAATTCTTGGGCCCTGCCTCCTCCACAGCCTCTGTCTGCAGGCATCACTCTGCCGTCCGCTGGCACGGATGTGGCCTGGAACCTTCTGAGGACAGCCTAAACCTTACCCTCAGAAACCGCCTTGATCTGTTTGCCTGACTACCAAAGGGACTTCGTAGCTATTATTTCCAATGATTTGACTAGACATATCTTAACGCTGACTCTTCTCTTTGTTCCCCTTTCATTTTGCTCACTTTGTACCATTCCTGCCTTCACTGTCGGGTTACGAGGCTCCGTCTGCTGTTTCCGATTCCCCTTCGTGTCTCTGCGTTTCCCTTCCCCCTCTTCCTGTGCTCTGCCAGTGCGTTCCTCCTCTCTTGTGCTGCTGTGGGTTTTTGTTTTATAGAGGCAGCTGCTTCATGAAGTTTTGTTTGTGAATTTAAGGCTGAAATGCTTGCTGACATTTCCCATTGGCTTCCAAGGAATGTTGCCATTTCCTTTTCTGCAGTTCTTTCCTTCATTTCCCTTGTGTTATCTTTGAAGAAATGGGTGATTCTCATCTCGGGTACTGTGGCCCCACTGGGAGGTGGATCAGGAGAAGAGGGGGTGCTGGTGAGGGGTGGCCAGGTGACTTCTGGGAGAGAGTTCGGGATACACAGAGCGAGGCCAAGCACAGGAGCAGTGGAAGGAGGTTGTCACAGTGACGGCCAAGTGCCTCTGTCATTTAGTGTTGGGGGGACACAGGCACCAGGTGCCCTGCAGAGCACAGCACAGTCCTGTGTAACGAAGAGTCACGTGACCACAGGCAGCTCTGGTTGCAGGAGGCACCTGCGGGGAGGGGTCATCCCTGGCTCTGAGGAGTATGGAGGTGTCAGCGCCGGAGATGCCAGCCCCGATGGTTGCTCCACACCAATGGATGTGCCTGTGCAACTCCTTGTTCTGTGCCAGCATCACTTTCCTCTGGGACCCGGGCTTTCCTGCGGCCTTCGCCATGCCCTGCAGCCTGTGCTCAGTGTCGTCCTCCGCGCGTCTCGCCCGCATGCTGCTCGTCCCCACTCTTGGCGGCCTTCAGCCCCTCTCGTCTTTTTAAGTTTCACTTAATCTCCGTTTTGCTGGAGATGGACGTTGCGTTGGTTGTACTCCTGGTGCTTTGGGCGGGTGTGAGGTTTCTCCGGAGGGAGAAATGCCGGCTCCGTGTTGCCGTCAAGCTGGAAATGTTGCCGCTCTGGACAGTGGGTGCAGTGGTGAGGGCCCCACGATCCCTCCCCCTGAGGTTTTTCCTGAGGGCCGATGGGAGGGAATCAGAGCCCCCAGATCCCGCAGACCTCGTGCAGGGGCTTGTGCAGGGGGCAGCTCTGTGGGGCCTCGGGACTCTCTGAGGGACGGTCCCGAAGTCCTCCATCATAACCCCAGGGTTTGGCTAAGGGCAGGGGTCAGGCCGCTTCCCTCGGCTGGCCTGCTCCCAAGAGGAGGGGGTGAGCTTGCAGAGCGCCTGCATTTCCGTCCTGTTCCAGCTGCTGGACGGGGTGGGCGGGATGTTGGAGATGGGAGACCCTGTGACCGGTCTCAGAAGCCCCCTACCGACTCCGCCTCTCTCGACCCTGTAGGTGTGTGGGACTCACGAACTCACCAATCCTGGGATCTCCGACGTCAAGATCCGGCCCGACCGCAAGATCCTGGCCACTGCGGGCTGGGACCATCGGGTTCGCGTGTTTCACTGGCGGACGATGAAGCCACTGGCTGTGCTGGCCTTCCACAGCGCTGTTGTCCACTGCGTGGCCTTTGCTGCAGATGGCCTGCTGGCCGCGGGGTCCAGGGATCATCGCATCAGCATCTGGTCGCTCTACCCGCGCTCGTGACTTGCCCACTCCCTGTTCCGGACACACTTAGGCCTGACCCAGGCATGTGGAAGCCATGCTCAGGGCCCCTGTGGACAGCAAGTCACCATTCCTCCTCCTCCAGTCTCGAGAAGAGCTTGGTCCGTGGAGTCCTCCCTTTTTGCACACAGCTGCTTCCGCCTGTGAAATAGGGCATCTGTGCAGCCGTGACTCTGCAGTCTACAGGGTCACTGGGCAGGCACCTGGGCCCGTGTCGCCTGGTAAGAGGCCATGGGGTGCTTTACAGTAAACTTAGTTGCAAACCTGCAGCTCAAGGTACGAATTCTCCAAGGCAACCCCTCTGCCCTCCCCCATCAGGGTCAGAGCCAAGACCCTCCACTGGGCTGGAAGGTCAGTGTGTATCCAGCAGGGGACCCTGAGTGTGGTCCCCAGGACCTGCCAACTCCACGTGGCGCCTCACCCCAAGGACAGCCGGGAGCTCTGAAGCAGAGTCTGAGCCAGGACAGTAGAAGGAAGTGACTGACTAAGGAGGCCAGGCAGAAGGAGGGCGCTGAGGGGGCGGCGAAGGCAGCTGGGCAGAGAGACCCAGCTGGGGCAGGCCAAACGCAGGATCAGTGGGAGGAAGGGCCGCCGAAAGAGAGTGAGACCAAGGGTGGCTCAGGCCCATGTCCGGGGCGGCTCTTGAGCGGGAAGCACAGCAGCATATGTGGCAGGCCAGGCCCCCAGTAGCCACGGCACAGTCATAGCTGCACCACACACCCAGGGCAGCTGGGAATTAGCAGCCAAATCAGGCATCACACCCAGAGCCTCCTCACGTATGTGGCTGGGCCCCGCGACAGGGCGTCCCTTAAAGCTGAGTCACTGATATGGAAGAAGTAGGATCCTTCAAATGGGGTAGGAGCTACGGCAGATCCTGGTGAAGCCGGGGGTCTCAGACCCCTTTGTCCTTCCGGCTTCTCTGCCAGAAGAGCCCCCTTCGGGCCCTCCCTGAGGAGGTCTGCCCTCCTTTACTGAAGCACCTGGAATGGCCTCCCACAGGCAGGGGCCTTGCGGGACACTCGGGACCCTCAGCCCCACCCCACTTTGCTTTTAACCAGACTCAGGCCCAGCAGGCCCCAAGGGTGAGGAGCGAAGTGTGACCCGTGAGGAGGTGGCTCTGCTCCAGAAGAGCTGCGTGGTCCTCCCCACTCTGCGGGCAGAGATCTGGAGCACACGTGTGGGGCCCAGGTGGCAGGAATATGAGCTGCATCAGGCGAGTCCACTGAACAGGTCCACTGACAGGATCTGCGCTCGATGCGCAGCGCCAGGCATTAGAAAGGCCTGAGGCCTTGTGGGTCATTTGAAACATGGACCACAGGCAGGCACACAATTAGGGCTGAGAGGCCAGGCCGCCCTGGGGTACGCAGGGGGATCTGAGGGCATAGGGAGGTTAGGGTGTGAGACTGCCGGGGAGGCCAGAAGGCGCGCCTGTCCCACGACTATGGGAACCACATCAGGGAGGGCCTGGCCCCCGTGAACAACTGCATGCCCTTCTCCACGGGTCAGAAACTCCAGTGGGAGCTGCTGCCACAGAACAGTGATCTCTAAAAGCAGGGGGCTCCCGGAGTGGCAGGGCTGTTTGTGGTGCTCAGGTGCTAAAGGCAGGGAGCTGGTGGGGGAGCAGCCCTAGGCGACAATCTGATGCACAGAAGGCAGGCACGGGTTGGTGATCGTGGTCCCTGGACGTGAATGGAGGGTCAGCCTGCTAAAGTCTGACTTGGTGAGCAGAAGGGTCGTTTCCAGGAAGCGACATCGGACCTGGGCTACCAAAACAGGCCGGGCCCCTCGATCACAGACCCAGGCCCCTGGAGGAAAGACCCCACTGCATTGCCGACAGTAGGTACTTCCATCTCTGCCCAGCCTCCCCCAGGGCCTCTGGCCACTGCCCAGGAGCTGAG
The DNA here is from genome assembly GCA_004026665.1 of Murina feae. Lineage (NCBI taxonomy): Eukaryota > Metazoa > Chordata > Mammalia > Chiroptera > Vespertilionidae > Murina > Murina feae. Next base: position 107,135 of record PVJC01000015.1, read on the forward strand.
CACCGTCCCGGGGAGGCAGCCCTGGTCCTGAGCTATGGATCTCCCAGTGCAGGTCCGGCCTCCCACGCTGGCCCTGTTGGACAGAGTCGCTGCGGGAGACCTCTGGCACCTTAGGGAGGGACCACACAGGCCCCGAGTGTCCTTAGCCAGGTCACTGGTATGTTGGGGACACTTGCAGAGGGATCTCCGCAGCAGGAATGCCAGTGAGGATTAGCTGTTTGGGCTGCAATGTGAGCCTCATGAGACGTGAGGGAAGCTGCTGGGTGAGCTATGCCCTGGGGGCTCCGCCAAGGGAGCTGCCAGGTCAGAGATGATGGAGCGTGACCTCACCAAGCCGCAGCCTGGCCACGGCTCCCACAAGAAGCCACGCGCTGGGGCAGCAGCCAGAGTCTGTGAGCCACCTCAGAACGTCTGTCATCTGTCTCATCTCTGGGGGCACTTCCGGCCACACGGCCGAAGGCAGCAGGGAGCCAGGTTGTGGGTTCATTTCAGCATGAACCTCTGCTGGTCCTGCCCATGGCTGGGCTTGCGAGCCTCGTACACCTCCCTGACCTCCAGCAAAGCTTCCACGCCATTTCCAGAGGTGCTGTCCACCATGGCTACTGCCAAATAGCGGAGAACTGTCGGACTGGGCTCCAACCCACCCGGCCTCGCCGAAGCAACCCGTGAACACAGGCAAAGGGCAAGCGGCAGCGTCCCTCCTCGGCTGCAGGGGAGATACCGCCACGGGGAAGGGCACCTCATCAGTACTCTGTGGCCTCCATAGCCCTGCTTGAACCCACTGCTGGGCTGGGCACCCTCAGCATGGACTCCGGGGCACCGGGCACTGGGCTGGGCTCTCAGGAGGCTGTGAAACTGGTCCCGGCGGGGAGATTGTGCCCTGGCCCCTGTTGAAGTCCATGTCGCCAGCTCTTCAAGAATCTCCATGATGCTGTCCTTCGTCAGGGTCGCTGTACTTACGGAAGTGCCCTGGAGGTGTGTCACAGACCAGGGGACAGACTGCAGGTCAGCGTGCGGTGCTTGCACAGTGCGGGGGCAGCTGTGCGTGTCGACTGGCAGCATCCCACGCCCAGAGGTGGTGAAGAGTGGGTGTTGGTGACACACACCCCGTGTCCGTACCTGGCTCTTGCCTTCGTGTTGAAGATATAAGCAGAGGCAGAGAGCATCACAGGCAGCTGGTGAGCAGTGTCCCGGGGACATCTTGTGGCCAAGCTCAGTGTAAGGGGACCAAGCCAGGCTGTGACAGCCCCCGCGAGCTCCCTGCCTGATGCGGCCTCCTCCGTGCAGAGCGGGGCCTGTGCCGGGTCTGGGCGGATAAGGGAGCAGGTTCCTCAGCCTCGGAGGCTTAATGGATGGCTGAGAATTTTGTTTACTCAGCTGAGCTGCCTAGAACAGCAGTGACATCAGCTTACTAGAAACATTGGTGTCTGCAGCAGCGGGGACCTCCAGGTCATTCTCGGGGTTCCTCCTCTGCACCCCCTAAAACTAGAAACTGCGCACATGAATGGAGATGCAGACTGAGGCCTGTCTGTCATAGAGTCCCGCCAGCCATGAGAGGCAGCGGCTGGGCCCCGTGGGTCAGGTGGAAGGTGCAGCAATGGGCAGTTAGGAGGCCATCGCGGGCCAGAAGGCTGCCTGCCCAGATCTCCCCGGGCTCTTCAGGGTGTCTGCCCAGGAGGGGTTACCTGGGGCACCCTGGACATGCCCTCATCGCGGCTCTTCTGGGCCCTCCAGCCTCCACCCCAGGCCGTGTAGGAAGCCCACTCCTGGTCACACACCTGGAGGCTGGCAGCGCTGGTGCATTTGCTCACAGGCAGTGCCTGCCTGACCCCAGGGGTGGCTGGGGCAGGGCTAAGGGCCCGAGGGCAGTGGCATCCAGCCATCTCTGGCCCCTGTGCGCTGGTGCAGACAGGCCGCCTCCCCTCCTACAGCCCCACATGCAGGCGTTTCCAGCAGGACCCTCCCCGGGCCCAGCACACCCAGCCATGTCTGTCTACGGGATCTGGGTGGCGTTGCAAAACCAGCCCCATGATTTTCTCCCTGGTTCCCAAGTGCTTTTTCTGGCTACTTCAGCTGTTAACTGAGCAACCTGCTTTGGGACTTAAATTTAAGCACTGTTTCATTCAGGAGTCCTTTTAATTTACACAGTTCGCAGTGGCTAACCATGATGATTCTGTGCCACAGACATCAACGTTATTTTCCCCGAGGCCAGCCACTTCCTGTGAACTGGCCGGACCTGGAAGAAGGCTGCTCAAAGGTACCAAGTGGAGGAAACAGCTGCGCAGAGGCCCAGGTTTCCCCGGGACACGCATGAGGAGACATGTTGGACAGGCATCGCTCATCACGTGTCCTTGGGTGCCCTTGCACCTTCAGCAAGACGATGTCCGGTCCAATCAACCCATCAGCGGAGAGATGCAGAGTTTGTTCACCTGCCGCCCGTATTCTTCATTAACATCCTTGTAGGTCGAGTGAGGCTGCTCACAACCAGAGAAAACTTGCCTTTGGGGATAGTGACAGATGCCTCTCCTGTGTGGGCCCAGCCCTGGTCAGCATGTCCTGCTGTCCTGTCCTTACTGCGGTGTGGGCATAGTGTGCCCAGAGTCCCCACAGGCTGCAGTCAGGTGTCAGCCGCATGGGCACCTACCTCTCCGCCCTCGTGGTCATTGGCAGAATCCAGAGCCCTGTGTTGTAGGACTGCGCCTCGGCTCCTGGGGGCTGCCCAGCCTCTTCGTGGCCAGTAAGAGGGACCTTTCGTGGCCCAGTGTGGGGTCTAATGTTCTATCACGAAGTCAGGGCAAGGGGCCCTTCTGATCACAGGACCGCCAGGGCTGCAGCGGGTGCCCGTCCAGCCCACCTCCTCTGGAAGGCAGGCAGCTGTGTAGGGAGATGAGACGGCCCGGCGGTCCTGGCCAGCACAGGCAGGTGAGTGGCCAGCCTGGTGAGAGAATGCATCCCAGGAACCTGCTGCCCACCCTCTTCCGCCTCATGGCCGCCCTGCGAGGGGGTCCCACAGTCATCCTCCCCAGCAGGTGCCCAGCACTCACCAGTATCCCACAGCCAGTTGGGTTCTTCTCAGATAAGCAGGAGGCTGACTGCGGAGTAGGCAGTGACACAGTCTGAGGCCTTCAGCATTCACCACCTTTTCCTGCGCTTCCTGAGTTTCACAGATGGGATCATGTCAGAAAGCCGTGTGCTCTGGAGATAGGCAGACCAGCATGTGTGTGGTGGTGGGTGACCCGGGGAGCTGGGTGCTGAGGATGACCCTAGGAAGGGCCTGCGGGGTGCAGCAGCCCGGGATCCCTCACTGCGCTGGCTCGGCAGCCTGGCTTTGTGCTGACGTGCGGTGCGTGTCTTTACACTCCCGAGTGAGTGATGTTCAATCAGGTGTTTCCCACCTGTGTCTCTGCCAAGAAGCCACAGAACACCCTCTGCACAAAAGGACTGTTTGCACAAAGAAAAAACATTCCTTCAGGGGGTTCTTTAGAAACGCTTGATTCTCAACTAGCTATAACTTCATGGGAAAGCCTGGTGTTAAAGACAAGCTGGCACGGAAGAGACCTTGACTCTGAGCTTGCCGTGCACCTGTGCGCTGGTGCAGACAGGCCGCCTCCCCTCCTGCAGCCCCACATGCAGCCTGCACCCCCTCTCCTGCTCAACTCCGCCTTTGCTCTGGTTTTCATATGTGTCGGGGCCAGCTCAGCCCTGCCTAGCCTCTGCCTCCCCAGGCCAGAGAGCAGCCGCACAGCCCTCACACCAGCATGTCCAGGAGGCCCATTAGGAGCCAGGGAGGAAGGAAGCACCTGGCCGGATGGAGCTGAGCAAATGCAGAGGGCGAGGCAACTGCAGCTGAACAGGGCAGACACACACCTGACCCGCCCAGACAGATGTCCGCCAAAAGAAGTTCCAAAACCAAGCTTGGGGATCTACGCGGAAAAGCACCCGAGTGGGAGATACCACCACATGCACAGGCAGCAGGGCACGCCCACGTGGTGTGCCCAACTGAGGAAGGGTAGTAAGCGCTCGTGGCTTGCACTCAGCTTGGGCTCTGAGACCCTCGGGGCAGCTCAGGGAAGCACGCCCTGCTTGTCGTCAGCAGTCATACTGGCTCCGTGGCGTGTGGGACCTCGGACCCGCAGAGCCAGAAGAATTCACTGCCCGGCCCTTCACAGGAAAGCGTGTTGGCCCCTGCCTTAAAGGGAAGCTGCTTCCGGGGCACGGGCCGAGGTGGGAAATCGCTGCTGCCACAAAGCCTAGATGGGTTCAGAGGTGCCAGAAGCAGCACTGAGGGTCAGGGGGCCTCCCACACAGGCCTGGGACACATGAGGCATCGAGATGATAGTCACCGTTGTCACTTCCAACAGGTGAGACTCTCATAATCCGAGAATTCGCATTGACGCTCAAATAAGAAGTTACCAAAAAGCATACCAGGAAGGAAGGTATTGTGATAAGGCCAAATGCGCCTGGAGGCTGCTATCGTCTGAATGTCTGTGTTCCCCCAAATCCATGGGAAACCTGACCCCCTCCAACGCCCCCCCCCACAAGTAATAGTATTAAGAGTGGGGCCTTTGGGAGAAGCTTGGGTCATGAGGGTGGAGCCCTCATGAATGGATTAGTGCCCCTATAACAGGGATTCCAGAGCGATTCCTTACTCTTTCCACCATCTGAGGACACGGAGAGGGAGGAGACAGCCATCTGTGAGCCAGGAAGCAGGCCCTCACCCCAACGGAATCAGCCTTGAGCGGGATCCCAGCCTCCAGAACCGTGAGAAGTGGATCTCTGTTGTTCATAAGCCACCAGCCTGGTATTTCGTTAGAGCAGCCTGAGCAGACTGAGACAAGATGCTCATGTTTTTATGGTTTAATTTACTTTTTAAATTTATTTTTTATTGAGGTAACATTGATTTATAGGATTATATAAGTTTCAGGTGTGCACATCTGCATGTACTCCCTCATGCCCACCTTGAAAGTCTCATTTCCATACAGTTGAGCCCCTGTACCCATCTCACCCGCCTTGCTTTTTGAAGATGTGGAATGGTCAGTAATCTAGTCGTTTGCTCCCATCCTGTTGTAATTATCCATTGCTGTGTCAGTAACCAGCCCAAACTTAGCCTCTGTGTGAGGAGAGCCCATGGGTCAGCAATCTGGAGGGGTTTTGGGGCCCCGAGAGGGTGGGGCACAGGGAGTACCGTCAATGCCGTCCCTCAGTCAAGAATGAGTGAGCACAGACATCTGAGACTCACCAGGGTCTTATCTCCAAATAAGAGGACATTGGGTCAGGACTTCGCACCTACAGGAAACATAGCGAATCCCTCATCTCAGGGAGAGAAGCCAAGGGTCAGGAACTGAAAATAAATATGGAAGACGGGGCTACAGTGAAGAGTTCCTCGATCTGTAGGAAAGTTTTGATATAAAGAGAGACTCATTCGGAAGCCGGACTGGCCAGCCTCATTCAAGGGCCACACCAGGCCCTCCTGAGGTGCCCGGCCCAGAGCTGAGTTTCCAATGACCTGATTGGCAGGTTGAGCCCTGTGGGTGCTGAGAACACTTCTAAGAAAGAATGGGTGTTTGTGTTCCCCTTGAACCGTTTCTCAGACTGTGTGTGTGTGTGTGTGTGTGTGTGTGTGTCTTTCCTACGATGCTAAGACATTTTTAGAAGTGATATGTTAGGCTCGTCGTTTTTGTTAAATATTTAGAAGTGTTTTTGATAAATCTGCAACCAATGTTTAAACGTTGGGGTAATTTTACTTTGTTATAGCCATAAATTTTGATTTATCAACTGAGTAGGAGTGGGACTATATAGAGAATTATTTATTACACAATATACAATTTGTTAATCTTGAGAATTCATTGAATACTTGGCTTCTTCCTTTTTTTTTTTTTTTTTTTGAAACTTCAACCACAGACCAAAGTGAAGGGGAAACAACTGCCCTGTGTAGCCAGCACCCAGCTTCAACATTAAACAGCCGGGGTCCCAAGTGTTGAAAAGCCGGCCCCGGCGCCCTGGCCGGTGTGGCTGTGGGCTGAGCGTCACCCCGTCGGGCACATGGCCAGACTGCGGGTTTATTTTCCAGGTTCCAGGTCTGTGCTCCTGGGTGAGCAGCTCACAGCTGCTCCTCCAGCACACGGGGCGACAACTCCAGACAAGAGAGGACAAAGCACTTCCCCAAATGCGTCTCTTTTCCTCGTAGACTAGACAGATGTCAAGGGTCTGAATGTGCGGATGGGCGGGAGGCCTGGGCTCTGCTGGGGACCACGGCCACACGGGGGCCGCTCAGGACAGCACACTCCTTTCCTACCCGTGACCCAAGGAGCTTGCCTTCGCTCTCACCTACTTGGAGACGTAAAGAACAAAAACATGCTGCTTTGCTCACTGAGAATAACAAATTCTAAACCATTCCCAGGACGCCATTCAGCTAGGTGAGGGGCCGAGGGGGAGGAGAAGGGGAAGAACAGACACACCAGAATGCGGTCAAAACAGAAGAAAAGGCAGGTTCTTCATATGTGAGCAGAGTTAACACTCACTCTTTAGCAGATGGTGGTGTGAATGGTGACAACTTTCTACCACCAGTGCCGCCATCTGGCCCTCTGGTGGCCCGGCGTGCTGGTCCATTTTCTGCGGCTCTGCCTTCCAGGTGCCGTAGATGGACTCACACAGGGCGCCACCTCCTGAGCCCTGCCGTTCGCTCACCTGACTGCACTTGCCACCCACTCTGTGTTCCTTCCTCTTCACTGCTGGATCCTACCCTGTGGAAGGAGGAACCACAGTGCCTGCCCACCCACCTGCGGGGGCACCCCTAGCCAGTGTCCTGGTTCTGGCCACACCCGCTGCTGTTGACATTCCGGTGCAAGTCTGCTTCCCGTCCTTGTGGGTAGATGCACTCACTCAAAGCTTCGCTCAGCCAACCTGGTCATGTGCAGTTCTACAGTTGGGGCCCAGTGGTTGCCCCTAAGAAACAGTTCCTCTCTCCCAGAGTCACCCCCAAATGTGAGAGACCCTGCCTGGCCAGTGTGGCTCAGTGGTTGAGGGTCGACCTATGAATCAGGCGGTCGCATTTCTATTCTTGGTCAGGCACATGCCCTGGTTATGAGCTCGTTCCCCAGTAGGGGCCACGCAGGAGGCAGCCGGTCAATGATTCTCTCTCATCATTGATGTTTCTCTCTCCCTCTCCCTACAAGAAATCAATAAAAATGAATCTTTTTAAATATGTGGGAGACCCCATTCCTGAGCAGGGGGTGGGGGGAGGGAGGTTGGACTCACCACCCACGTGGTGTTCCTTCTTTAGAACCTGCCAAGCCCCTCGGTCCCTCCGCAGGGAGCATGCCAGCCCCCCACCACCACCCCCACACACACACACACAGAGGCCCTGGCATTCCTGGTGGGCGTCACGGTCCCTCCCTGCAGGAACATCCTCTCTTTGGAGCAGAAACTGTCTCAACAAATACAGATACTCCTCAACTTACGATGGGGTGACATCCCAGTAAACACACTGCAAGTTGAAAATATCGGGAATAAGAAATGCACTTAATACAACGAACCTCCCGAACATCATAGCTTAGCCTGACCTCCCTTAAAAGTGTCCCGAACACTCGCATTCGCCTCCAGTTAGAAAACCATCTCATCGCTGCCGCCAGCATCAGGAGAGAGCATCGGACTGTACACCACTGGGCCGGGAAAAGAGCAAATTCAAAGTACAGTTTCTACCAGAGTGGACAAGAGGAGAAACTAGAAAGAGCCCTGTCTCCCCGGGGTCAGGGGTCAGAGGTCAGCACAGGTCTAAGCTCTGCCTTTCACTGAAAGAGCCTCAAGGACTTCCCAGGGGTTCTCAAGGGCACCAAGCAGGTCCCTGAAAACTCACTCCAGCCACGCCTGCCTGGCACACGCCTGCTTGGGCACCTGTGGGACTGGATTTGGAGGTGCTGTCTGTCTCCCAGGGGTCTTGACCCCCCCCCAGCAGAGCTCTGAAGGCATGGGACCCACTGCGTGGCTAGGGGCTGGGCTGCCTGCCTCATGGGCAAGTCTGGGTCCCTGGACACTGGGGAAGCTTGTGGAGGGACCTGGGTGAACTTGACCCAGTAGAAGTAGAACCAGGAGAGTGGCTCCTATAGGAGGGGCACCTGCTCATCCAGCTGCCACTCATCTACATGCCAGGCAGGATGTGGGGCTCAAAACACAACTCTGAGACAAAGGAACCTCAGCGCGCTAAGGCTGGGAAGGTGCCTGTGTCCCAGCTGATGGCCCGAGACTGCCCCTGACCTCGAAGGAGGGGAGGGGAGGGTAGCCCCACAATGAAGAGCCCGTCATGTCCTCTGGAGATATACTACCTGATGGGGAGGGTCCAGGGTGGTCATGTGCAGCCTCATTGTCCCTGGTGCCATCCCCACCTTCGTGGTGATGCCGTAGTTTCTAGAAAAGAATCTAGAAAACACTTGGGATAAAGGTGCGTTTGGAGATGGGAAACAAATCAAGATAGGACTTCAGGCTAAGGTGACATCGAAGAGCGGCGAGGAGGAGACAGGGAGGATGCGTGTGTGTAACCAGCCTGGAGGGCAGGGCCAAGGTGGGGTGAAGGTCAGGAACTGGGGCCTGAGGACCAAGGAACTGATTTGCAAGGTCTCCCAGGGTGAGATGCCAGCACCCAGGTCACTCGGGCTCCTGGGCTCAGCAGGCGCCCATAAATGCGTGGCTGAGGGGATGACCACATCTGGCCCCTCCACTATAAGGGACACCACATACTCCTGCTTGGGCCCCGCGGAAAAGGCCTCTGGTTACACTGTGAGCCCCTCCGATAGAGACGGGTCCCCACTTCAGAGATGCTGGGAGGGAAGTGGGGGGGGGCATGGGGGGAGCGGGTGGCAGCCACTGGAAGGAGGGGATTAAGTGCTTACTTGGTGCAATTGAACACTGATAGACAAAGGACGTCTACAATGCCATCCCTCCTTATAATGAAGATAATTTTTAATTACTGCGATTAAAACCTAAGCTTCTCCCCCACGTGAGCTGCTTTTAACAAAATACCCCAGGTCCTGCCATCTCCCACGTGCAGAACTGGCGGCAGTTAAACAGACGCCGTGGCTCCGGAGCCCCAGCTCGTGAGCCATCTGGTTTGAAGCAGTGCGACAAGCAGGAAAGGGAACCGAATCAAAGGCACGGCTGGGCATTTTTTTAAAATACAGAAAACGTGTGAGGTAGACCAGGAGACCACCCCCTCCTCCCCTCTCAGGACTGGACGTCACATCCAGGCCGCACTGTCCCCTTCCTGCTCCCTGGCTGGACACAGAGGTGGCTTCGAGGGGTGAGGGCGACCAGGAGGAGGTATGTGGGGTCAGGATGGGCAGGCGCATCAGATGCCCGCTCCCCTGCCCAGGGGTGGGTCAGCACCACCGCAGTAAGGGGAAACCGAGGCCCTGAGCCACAGAACCAGCGTGCGTGCTCTCCCTTACACCCAGGTCCTGGTTGGGCCGCACTCCTGCCACCCCTGGAATCAGCCCTTGGGTCCTAGAGGAAGCCCCTCACCCCCACCTCCCCTCCGTCTGCCTGCACACGGCCCTGCTGGCTCTGCCCTCAGCAGCTGTGGCCCCGGAATTCTCCGGTGCTCGGGCGCTTTGATCTGCAGCACACCTGGCGATCAGGGCCTCACGTTCATCCAGCCAGTCATATGGGTCCCACACACTCTGTGGACTTCCCCAGCCAGAGGGAAGGGGGGCTGGAGCTCCCCGGGGTGGAGACTGGAGCCCCACAACCACTAGCCGCCACCCCCCCTGCAACTCATTCAGGGCCAAGTGTCAGTTCTTGGCCTCTGCACCCCAAATGCTTCCCAGGGGGAGACTATCACCAACCCCTCCAAGAGACCTGTGCCCACGTCTGCAGTGCCATACAGTGCCCGGCACGCTGCCTTCTCTTTGTTCTATAAAGGTGTGGGCGTCACCAGCTTTACTTAATGTCAGTACAAGGGAGGGTGCTGGCCCAGAGCCTCTTCAAACCACCCAGGAGAGTGTGGGCAAGGCCCTGCATCCTGTAGGGCCACAGAGCACCCACATCTTGGCGTTTGTGAGACTTGGGTGCGAGGCGGCAGTGGCTGTGAGCCTCAGGGTGCCTGGAACTTGGTGAGTCCTCCCAAAACTCAGGCGTTTGTGTCGGGATGTCCTCACCAGCAGGCGGAGCTGGGGGGCCATCCCACCACACTCCAGGGTCCTTGGGTTCCCTAGTCCCTCATGTGGGACCCACAAGGGTGAAGGGGAACCTCTCCCCCACTTATTCTACACATCGGGTGTCTAGTTTTCTTAAAGGGCTTCGAGTGGTCAGGAGTCCGGGGTCCCTGGACCCGAAGATCTCGGAGGTCCTTTCTAGTCCAAACTCCTGTCCCCCCAAGTCCTGGTAGCTGGACACAGGAAGACAGGTCAGAGGCCTCTGGGCCGTGTGGGGGAACCAGAGGAAGATGCTGTGGAGGCATCCAGCAGCTTCAGGGTGAGCCTCTGAGGGGGGCAGGTTGGACAGGACCCCAAGCCCTGCACAGCACAGTGGGTCCCACAAAGGGCAGGCCAGGTGCGTTTGCAGAGGAATCCAAAGTGAGGGGAATGGAAGCAGGGAGATGATAGTCACAGGAAGGAAGCTGCTGTGACACACGCTTCACAGGAAGTCAGGGACTGTCCAGGGGCAGAGGCCCAGTTATGTCAGCCCCACAGCAGCGGCCAGACCGAACCTGCAGCTGAGGGTGCTCACCAAGCACTCCTCTTAGGAATGAATGACCGAGAGATGCCCCATGCCTTTCAAAAATTGGGAGAAGCTGTGTAAACCGAATCAGCCCTACGCTCACCGCCCCCATCCCAGGATGCAAGCAGGGTGACAGCACAGTAACGTGGTGAGGTGACGCATGGCCTGCACACAGGCTGCCCGGAGGAGCCAGCCCCGCCCTCAGCACCGAACATTGACGCATCCTCCTAGAACCACCAGGTGCCTTCCCAGGAGACGGGACGCTGGTCAGCACGAAGAACTGCCGAGTGGGCAGCAGCATGGGACAGCCTGGCAGCACACCGTGGAGCAGGGGCAGCCGCCGCAGGACGCTGGCTACAGCGTTTGGACAGGTTCAAGGCTGGGACTAATGAGAGGGCACCATCCTCTCGTGGCAAAGCCACGTGCAAGTTCCAGCGCGATTAGAACCAAAGGCTATAGTTGTAAGCTTGACCTTATGGTCCGAACCTGTGGTCCCACGCGGCTGAGTGATAGGGGTGCGGGAGGTGCAGCAAGTAACAAAGCTGGATCAGGTGCATGTAACTGAGTAGGTTTCAAACCCAGGAGAACGTTGTAAAGATCTTGACCACGCCCTGACTTTGCCTCCTGGGATCTGGCTATAAAATAAAGACTCGGCTTGCAGGCTGTGGAGCTGTCTCTCCATCAGAGAGGGCAGCATCCCACCTTACTGTTCAGGTTTCTTCTCTTGTCTCTTTTCTCCATCCTCCACCGCCCCGTCAGGCTCACCGAACCTGGCTGTGCTGGCTCAGCACAGTTCTTAGCTGGGCAGACCCGCCCATGGGGCAGAGGAGAGAAAGCCAGGCCTTTGGGGGCTGTTCTTCAGTGCAGGGCAAGCCCTCATTTGTAGTGTCCAGCACTCGGAATGTAGCCCATGAAGAACCCAAAGATTAATTTTATTCTATTTCCCTTCACTAAAATGTAAGTGGCCCCTATGGCTAGTCGCCACCATGTCGGACAGCAGTGTGGCTCTCCCTGTTGAGGGGTTATGATGTGGGAGGGGGTCACACGCACAAGGAAGGCAAGCTGCTCGTCCAAGATGCGTGCTGCTGCGTCCTCTCATCTGCAAACACCAGGCACCATCGTTTGTCCCAAGGGGCACTTCTCACTTTAGCTTTGACAAAAGCAAAACGGAGATCTCTTCAACTGAGGTTCTCCCCGCCTCACCCATGTGCAGAGGGAGGCCTGAGTATCACAGTGGGCCCTGGAGGTTGCCCAGCACCCGCAGGGGACACTGGGTCTGCAAGGCCGACCACAGCCCATCACTCCTGCAGGCCTCCCAGGGCAAGGAAGTGTGTGGGTGCATTTGTGGTGAAATTCAAAACAGGCTGCCCTCAGAGGGACATCTGCACTGGGGAGCGGGGTTGGACAGGCGTCCATAGGATGGTGTCCAGGGCTATCCTTAGGAGTGCATCCCTGAATTGGTGTCCGAGGAGCCTGCTGGCCACTTGAGCAGAGGCTGCAAGAGTCTTCACACCCTTGGAGGCTTTGTGGGGGGGAGGGGAGGCTCCGGCTCCAGAGCTCACCCCTGAGCATCCTTGGTCACCTCCTAGACCAGTTTGTGGCACCAGTTCCTGCTTTCTGATTTCTAAACCCTTGGTCACTTCACACGCCCAGGGCAAGCACACCGGGGCAGAAAGCATCCAGTCCAGGGCAGACATCAGGAAACGCCTGGCCATGCCCTCAAGAGAGATGGGATCAGGCTGCCATTGCCCTGTGGCAGTGGTTGTCACAAATGCTAGGACAAAACCTCAACCCCTTGCATTTCCCGTCCATTTTGTGTCCAAGTGAGTAGCCTTGACATTGACTGGCTGTCAGCTCTTCCTGCCTGGACTCAGGAAGGGAGGGATCAAAGGGTTCCTCTGGCCCATCCCTGGTGTTGAGTTAACGGGGAGAGGTCCCTCACCACCTGGCCTGGGAAAATGCTTCACAGACAGGTTTCAAGATGACTCATGACCACTGTCATTGTGCCCCCTGTCCAGGTCACTCCGTGGGGACACTCACAGTGAATAGAGTCAATAAACAGGGGAAACGCAGGCCGGACCGGGCCAGCCAGGGGAAATGCGAGGAGAGCACCACTGCCTGTTTTTTCTTTCCTTCGTCAGAGTCAGGCTTCTCCCTTTCCAATCCCCAGTGGCATTGCTCAGTCATGACCGTCACTGCCAGCTTCCCTGGAAAAGCACACAGAACCGGCATCGGCCCTGACAACAGGGCGTGGATCCAAGTCCTAGAAGAGGGACAACTGTCCCGGCGAGGAGTTTCAGTAAAAAGGCCGGATGCACACCTGGGGCTGGGCGGAGCCCTGGTACCCACAGCCTGGGGGTGAAGCTGCCAGGTCCAAGTGGGAAAGGGGCGCGCCGCAGGGTCGGGGAAACGCCGGGAGGGGGCAGTAGGAGCCAACCCGACCCGACCCGGCCCGACGCCGAGGGGGCGGGGAGAGGACGGAGGGAGGTGTGGCCGGGAAGAGGCTCTAGAAAGGGGCTCCAAGGGCACTGCCGGGACCCCCGGCTCCGCCCAAGGCCCGACCTGCGGCCTTCGGGGGACCGGAGCTGGCCAGACTCTCAAGTCCCTGAGTCCAAAGGGTTCGCTGCCCCTGAGACCCCCCGCGCGACCCAGCTGTTCTCAAATAAATGGACACGCAGGCAGCTTCCAAAAGAGGCGAAACCGTTTATCAAGTCGCCGAAGGCGCGGTATCTACAGTATCTACAAATATCTACACGTATCTACACCGCCTTGCAGACGGGGCCCCCCGGGGCGTCCACACGGCAGCTGCGGGCCGGGCCGGGGGCGACGCGGTCTCGCGGAGAACAATAAATACCACTTCCTTCCGCGCGGACCGGGCGCTTTGGCACTGGCGGCGCGGCCCGTGGCCCTCCGGGCTGGGGAGGAGGGGGGCCGCGGCGGCGCCCGGGCTGGAGAACTGGGTCTTCCGACAGCGCCTAGGCGGAGGGCGGAGGACCCCGTGGCTGCGAGGCTGGAGAAGGGGGGACCCGCGGAGGCCGCAGGGCTGCCCGGGCCCGCGGGGGGGCGGCCGCGTTATCTGGGGCAGTAGTCGTAGGAGCCCGGCGGCGCGGCCCCTGCCGAGTACATGTTGGCGGCGGCGGCGGCGGCGGCAGCGGCGGCGGCGGCGGCGGCCGCCGGGCTCACCGGGTGGTGGTGCGAGTGTGCGTGCGCGTGGTAGCCGTGGCCGCGCAGGCCGGGCAGCGGGTAGGGCGCCGGCCGGCTCTTGGCCCCGAGGTAGTGGTCGTAGGCGGCGGCCGGGTACTTGTAGGGGTGGTGGTGCAGCGGCTCCGACGCGCCGGGCGCCTCCAGGCGCAGCTCGGGGTGCGGGGGGCTGGGCCGGCCTCCGGGCGCGCCGGGCAGCGGAACGAGGCCACCGGCGCCGCCAGCCCCGGGCAACGCGGGGCTCAGCACGCGCGCCAGCAGCGGCGGCGGGGGCGCCGGGTCCCCGAGCACGGCCGGCCCGCCCGCATCGCGCTCGAATTCTCGCCGCGCTTCGGCCGCGTCTGCGAGGAGGGCCGACGGGTGAGCGCGGGGGCCGGACCGCGGAGGGAACCCGCGCGAGTCCCGCCTGCGGGATGAGGCGCTAGGCTACCCCCCTCCCCTTCTCTCCGAACCCGCCCGAGACCCCGGCCCTGCCCAGGGGCCCGCGCCCCTCCGCGGGCGGCAGGGCGAGGCTCAGCCGTCGGGCCGGGCGGGCGAGTGCGCGCTTGCCCGCCGCCACGGCCGTTGTGCAAGCGGCGGGAAGGCCGCGAGCGCCCCTGAGGCGCAGGCAAGGCCGGGCACAGCCGCCTCCCGGGGGCGGAGCGCGCGCGGAGCCGCGGCCCGGATCCCATGACCCCGGCCCTACCTTTCTCCGCGCCGTTGGGCTGCCCGGGGGAGGCCACCGGGTTCCGCGAGCGCGCAAAGGCGGTCATGAGCGGCAGCGCGCCGGGCCGGTGGTTGCGGGGCCTGTGGGAGGGAGGCGGGCGGTGGGTCGGGGGATGCCCCGTGCAGGCGCCCGGGGGCGCTCGCTGTCTCCTCGGGACACTCACCAGTCTTCGGGGTCGCAGTCTCGGAAGCCTTTGGCGAAAGGGTTGCTGGCGATCTTGAGCTGTGTGATCTGCGGGGAAGAGGGCGCGCACTGAGCCAGCGCCAGAGCCCCGCTCAGGGGACTGTTGGGCCTCCGCGGAAAATTGGGGAGAGTTGGGGAGCACTGAGAGGGGGCTGCTCCGGGATGGGCTCCTCTCCTCTCCGCAGACTGAACCGGCCCGCAGCCGCCCCTCCTCCACGGAGGTTATGCCTCTCTCCTGCGGCGCGATGTCTTGGGAGCCTCTTTTCTTGGAAAGGAACCCCTTTGGGGACCCCAAGCGGTTGGGATGGAGACCCTACGCCCCGGGCTGGGATGGGAATGCGGTCACCACCACCCCCACCCCGCAGTGGAGAAGAGCGAAGGAGCGCTCTAGGAATCTGGGTAAACCTTAGATCTGGCCCCCTGATGGGGAGTTTCCGGAATGGTTTGGAAAACAAACTTTCAGGCCGCATTGACAGTTGCTGCTTGAAAGGTCAACCTGATAGGCGGCTGGGACGTCCTGCAGCCGAGGGGAGGGGGCGGCCTGAGGCCCTTGGGGGGTGGGGCTGCATGCTGGTTTTGTTCCACTGGGGCCAAACCTTCAGTTCCCAGGCAGGGGCTGAGAATGTCACCCGGTCCCCGAAGCGGGTCCGCAGGCCTCACTCACCCTGTGGTTCTGGTAGGCAGTGACGGCTGTGAAGCGCGTCTCCTCGAACACGAAGGTTTTGAAGTTCTCCTCGGCGTATTTCTCACTATCCTTGCGCGGGTCCACGTAGACCACGTGGAAGCGGGGCTGGTATCTGTGCATGGAGTTGAGAATAATCTGGAAGACAAGGTGGCGAGGCAGGAGCTGGGAAAGCGGCCAAGATCTCAATAGGCAGCGAATGTCCCAGAGAACTCGGGCAAAACCCTTTTCTCCCCAAAAGAGGCCTGGCCAGGGGGACCCCAGTGGACACTGTGACCGACTGGGGGCCACCAGAAAGACGCTCCTCCGAGCGGCAAAAGATCGAGGCTTGGATCCTCTTTCCTCGTGTCCTCAAGAACTACTGCAACTCCCATCGCCAGCCTGGATTCCAAAAAGCCTCCTGCTCCTACCCTCATACCCGACACCATCCTTTCCAGTTAAAAATCTCCAGCAAAAGATGAGGAACCCTCTCCCAGGCCTGAGGTCCATCAGATCCTGTGAGCCTCTGACCAGAAGGGCTGCTCTCTGCAGCCTGTCCCTCATCCACACCCCAAGCTGCCCAAGCTCTGCCTCCTGCCTCGCGTGTGCAGGGACTGCAGAGGGCCTGCAGGGGTGGGGACCCCCTGGTAGCCCGGGGAAGGGGCTCGCTCACGTGGCCGTTGTCGTCCAGCAGGTTGTTGGTCAGCTTGAGCTTGTCGAAGGACACGATTTGCTTCATCCACTGTGCACCCTTGGCAGGCGAGTCAGGGTGGTAGTGCACTCGGCCTGGAGTGGCAGGGTCTGCCTTCCCGGCCACCAGCCAGGAGGAGCTGTGGAAGGCGTACCTGGGACGGCACCAGAGCATGGGTCGCGTCATGTGGGGGTGAACTGAGAGGGCCTTGCTGAGTGAACCCCGAAAATGCCTCTGATGAGTCTCCCCCCATTGGTGAGGCTTTGGCTGCCACACAGGCTGGGAGCTTTTCCGAGGGGAATTGCAGAGAAAACAGAAAACCTCCCTCCAGTCCCCAAACACAAGACAGAAGGAATCCGCACGGAGGAGCGGGGAGGGAGGCTGAGCTCCCGGTGCCACATTTCGCTGCACACGGGTCTGCCTGTTCTGGGCTTCCCTGCTGGCCTCCAGTGTTGCCTGCTCAGCGGGCGCCTGGATTTGGCCAGGAAGGCTGCCTGGGGCACAGGGCAAACCACGTTCTCTTTATTAATTGCTGTTAATTGTCCAGGCAGCTAAGGCCCGCCCTGCATAATCTCTCCCGGTCACCCCACCTTTCCTGCCCTGCTGGGGTGGGGGGGGGCAGCATTCCCTGGGGATGGGGGAAGGGGACAAGGTGTTCACCTCCTGGGAGGAGACAGAAAGAAGGGGGGCTGTGTGCTGGGGTCTCCCCGGCATGGGTGCATGGGCGCTGCCTTGGGCCTAAAGCTGGTGGGGAGGTAACCAGTCTGTGTGACCTCCTAAGGGGGGTTCTGGAGAGCCTCTGAGGGCAGGGTGTTTGAGAGTCTGGGGTCCGACAGGGTGGGAAGGGAACAGGACACAAAAGCTGGTGGGGACCCTGGCAGAAATACCTGCGGCCAGTGTTGTGGGCTGTACCCAAGGCGTCACCAGGCAGGGACCCATGGCTTCCCAGGGCACCCTCCCAGGTCCTGCTGGGCGCTCACCGGTAGCGCTTGTCGTCCACAGGCACAAAGTCCATGAGGAGCATGTAATCAGCCATGGGGTCCATGCCGAACAGCTTCACTTGGAAGGTGGGGAACATGCGCCTGGGGACAGGGCAGCAAGGAGGCAGGTCACCTTAGATGGAGAAGGGCAGGGTGGCTCCACCTTAACCAGCCAGGGAAGGGCTGCCTCCCTGTGACTGCCCTGTGTGGTCTGGGGGCCTGGTCCCTCCATCTCATCTCCCCCCACTCAGCTGTTCTAACTGGACCAGGCCCGTGCCCAGCTAGGGCAAGAGGAGCGGCAGGGCACCCCCCCTTTGCCCCCGTTTTTTAAAACACAAAAATGGCTAGCTCAACCCTGGAGCTGAACCTCTGCGCCCTAGCTGCCCTAGCTGCGGCCAATCGCTTCTGTCACCCTTGCCTGTGTAGACCCAGCCTAGCAGTTGCCGAGCTAGCCTCCGCTGGCAACACCCCAGCCGCAGGATCCAGTCCCGGCCCTCAGCAGAGCCAACCCGGCTCCATCTACGCTCCTCCCGGCTCCAATAAAGCGAAACCGGGGTATTCTGTGAGATTCCAAAGAGTCCTGGTTGCCCTTTCGACTGCGCCTAGGCTGTTCCCCAATCCCTCAGTAAGACCCAGGCCTCGGAGCCCACAGCCCCAATTGTGACCCAACCCTCCTCAGGCCCTGCCTCCCGCCCAGTGCTGGAGTCTCCCTACCTTCCTTGGGGACACACACAAGTTCCCACTGCCAGCATAACCCTAAGGCACAGCTACTCGGGGCAGACTTGGCTTGTGCCCTCATGGTCTCTAACTCTCCCTCCCCCGGGACTCCAACTTGATGACCAGATCAGGCTCTTGAGAGGGCATTATGCCACTCCAGGATGGGCCACCGGCTGTGGGCCGCCCCTGCCAGCCGCAGGGCCCTGGAGCACAGCACTAGGCCTGGCCCCCAGCCCTCCCTACGGCTTCCCCTCACTCCTCGCAGGCGGCGGCGGGCAGAAAACAGATGACACTGAGCTGGCCCTCCTGGACTGGCCTGCCGCCACCACCACCCCACCTCTGCAGGCTGGAGGGTGAATGCCGACTCCTGGGGTGAAGCCTAGCTGGTGCCAAGACCCTTGCTGGGCTGGCCCGGACCAGAGGGGGTGCCCAGGACAGCAAGGAGAGCCTGGAGAAGACCCACTGAGCTGGAGCGGAGCACGGGCCCAGGCTTCCCAGGGAGGACGGCCTCAGCAAAGAAACAAACCAGCAGAAGGCTCTGCAAACAGGCCCTGAGCTCCCTTTGGCCAGGCGGACTCAGAGCTGGTGTCTCTGTGTGTACATTAGACACAGCCCGGCACTCGCCTTTGTCTGTTGGTCAAATCCGTTGCATCGAAAAACTTGTTCCCCTTCTTCTCTCTGGGCCCTTACAACAAATACAGGCCAATTGGAAGACGCCGGCCCCAGCGGCAGAGCCGGGCCCCACAACCACCCGGAATTTAGGCCTAAGACAACTGGGTAGCAATCACCACGGAGCAGAACACATTGTTTTAGAGTCTTCATTCTTCCCTAAAATGGTCCCGACAATTGCCCAGCTGCTCCTCTTTAGCCGGGATAGGCTGAACTAAGGAACCCAAGACCGAGTTTCCTTTGAGGTGGGATCCACCGGGAGCCGGCTGGTGGCAAAGCCCCTCACAGGCGGCTGCCTTCCCCCCAAGCTCGGTGTGCTCCGAGCCGGTCCGTTTCTGGCGGTGCCAGGTCCTGGGGCTGCTGGTCGGGCGGCAGGTCCGCAGGGTTTCTCTCCGCCGCCTTCCCGGCCTCCCGAGCAGCACCCTCCGGGCCGGCGCGCCAGGCGGCTGTCGCTAGAGCCGGGATTCGGAGAGCGGACGAGCCGGCCCGCGCAGGGAGGGACCCGCAGGTGGCCAGGCCGCGCCCCCCACCCCGCTCCTCAGTCTCGCTCGCGTGGATCGGGCCAAAGCCCGCCGCCCGGGACCGGCGCCACGTGGGGAGGGTCGCGGCGGGGAGAGGGGCGCCCTGACCTGCCAGCCTTGGTGACGATCATCTCGGTGCCCAGCTGATTGAACTCGTCCCACAGAGCCTTCATCTCGAGCTGCACGCTCACGCTGGCCACCTTCGCGTTCTTCTTTACCGGCGCCTTGGCGGCGGCCGCGCAACTGGCCCCGGGGCCCTCGGGCTCGGCAGCGGCGCTGGTGGCGGCCCCGGCGGCCGGCGCGAACGGGTAGGCGTGCGGCGGCGGCGGCGGCGGGCCAGGGGCGCCCGGGGCGGCGGCGGCGGCGCACGGGTCGTAGCGCGGCGGCGGCGGCGGCGGCTCGCGCGGGCCGTATGGGTCCGCGCCCGGCGACGCGGCGCCCGGGAAGCCCCCGGCGGCCCCCAGGCTGCTCAGGCTGCTGGCCGTGAAGGCTGCAACGTCGCAGAAGTGCGAGAGCTGCGTGAGCCACGGGCTGGACACGGCGGAGATCATGACCCGCGGGCCGCCGCCGCCGCCGCCCCGCCGCCGAGGTGAGCGCTACCCCGCGCCCCGGGCCGAGTGGCGGGCGCCGCGCCGCGCCCGGGGCCGCGCCGCCCCACACCGCGGGCCGGCCCCGAAGAGGCGCCCCGCCCCGCCCCGCCCCGCGCTCCCCACCCCCCCGCCGAGACAATGCCTCCTTCCCCTCCCCTTCCCGCGCCCCTCCTCCGCCCCTTCCCCCTCCCCGGCCCCCAGCCCGCCCGCCGCGGCTGCTCGGCCCGGGCCCCCCGACCGCCCGGACCGGCTCCCCAGAGCGCCGGCCGTCCGCCGCCCCTCGCTCTGCCGCCCTCCCGTGTTGCACTTCTCCCTTCTCTGTCCAGGCTCTCTTTCCAGTTTATTTTTTTTACCTTTGTCTTGATCATTAAAAATTTCCCTCCTGTTCATCTTTCCTTCCTCCGCTATCTCTTTCGTTTCTCTTTATTTCTGTTTGCTTTTCTGCCTCTTCCCCTTTTTCCTGTTATGTCTTTTCTTTCCACTTTTTCGTCACTCTTTTCTTTTCAGTCTGCCTTTCCCTCTTGTTTCTGTACATCTTTCTTTGTTGTTCATTTCTTTTAAATTAAAACAAGTTTTTCTCTACCTTTTTCTTTTTCCGTGACTTCCTTAAAATGTCCTTCACTTGCTTCTTTTTGTTCTTGCCTTCTATTGCTTTTTCTTCTTTCTCTTTTTCCCCTACCCCCCTTTCGGGTTTTCTGTGTTTTCTCTTCTTTTCTCAGTTTCTCCTCCTCCTGGCTGCCTCACGTCTTTCTCTTTCTCCTTCCCCCTTGTTCCTCGTCCTTTCATCCCACCTCTCCCAGCTCAGGGCTACTACCTCTGCCGCCTTTCTCTTGCCCCCCGCCTCCGCCAGCCTCTTCTGGGCCTGTCTAGCTTTGTCCAGGGCTCTGTAGCTGGGTCCCCAGGCTGGAGGGTGCACAAGCTTTGGGCAGGATGCCTGCCCTTCCTTTGCCCCGGAGCTGAAGCTGGAAGCCTGGAGCCCACCCTGCCAGAGGTCCCCTCCCACCCACTCCGTGCCCCAGCCCTGCCAACCCTCTTCGGGGCAGCAGTGGCAGAGGATCTGGAGGGCGGTCGGTGTAGACGCTGCGGGAAAGGCTCACCTTCCATGTCCCTGGTGACGGTGCTGAAGTGCATCCCGGCCGGGGATT
This sequence comes from Murina feae, assembly GCA_004026665.1. Lineage (NCBI taxonomy): Eukaryota > Metazoa > Chordata > Mammalia > Chiroptera > Vespertilionidae > Murina > Murina feae. Next base: position 127,909 of record PVJC01000015.1, read on the forward strand.
CCAGCAGCCGGTGAAGCTTCGCCCGGTTGGAGGACCCGGGGCCCAGGCGAGCTGTACGCTCCGCGGCCTCTGCTGCAACCAGAGAGGCGATGCTGAACGCGCTGGCCCGGGGAGACAGCGGGCTCCGCGCGTCCATAGGCGCCCGGCGGCCTGGCCGGCGCCGCCTCCGACTGCGTGCACCCAGCCGCACCGAGGCCGGCCCAGCCCACGGGAACCGGGGGCGGGAGCCTGCGGTGCCACTCACAGCCGTTAGCCCGGACCCAGGGGATTATGGCGTCACGGCCCCCCACTCCCGACCAGTGGCAGCCGAGGGGCCCAGCCGGGTGGGGCGCCCTGAGAGCACAGGGCCCCTCTGCTTTTTAAGTTCCTGGCCCCTCGCCTCTGCTCCCAGGGACCTCCATGACCAGGGCCCCTCGGACATCCCACTGCCCCCACTGAGGCCAGGGTTCTCTCCGTCAGCTTCTACAGCCCCAGAGGAAAGGTGATTATACCGGGAGCACTCAGCCCCAGGCCCGAGGCAGTGGAGCACGGATGAAACACCAGGGGCCGCCTGGGCCCAGCCCAGCCCCTGCCCCTGCCCTCAGCCCCTCCTGCCTCCTCCTCCCTGGCTGCCCCTGCACCTGGGTGAGGAGAGGGCAGTTCGGGCTCCAACACGGCCTCTGCGAAGCAGGACAGTACCCGGGCCAGCAAATGCCCCTGGCCCCCTTCGATTGGCTCACTGTTGTGGCTGGGGACCCCAAGTAGAGGGACACCGCCCAGGCTGCGCAGCCCGAGTCCCAGCGTCACGCGCGACCCACGTACACCGCCCGCCTCTGGCCAGGACGCTTATACATCCGGAGGGTGGGCAGTGCCCGCTCCTCTGACCTCCCTGCGCACCGGCCAGGCGCAGGGAGGGCCAGGGGCGGAGCCTGGACTGGCCAAGGGAGCTGAGGACACGTAGGGAGTTCAGGCCTCCCAGTTCGGTGGTGCGCTGCCCTCGCTGCAACCCACTCCACAGTCAGCCTGCCCGCCTGGGGCAGTTAGGCCCAACACAGTGAGGCAGGGCCTGCCTGAGGCCTCAGGGCCCTTAGGCACAGGCATCTGGGATGAAAGGGCCTGGCTTAGCTTGTGCCTTCTCCTACCTACTGCTTCTGGGGCCTCCTCTGACCATAACAGGCCTCCGTGGCCTTCCAGTCCAGGGTCTCCCTCGCAAGCCTCCGTGCCTTCCAGGAGCCTCTAAGGTTCTGGCAGTCAGGGCCTCGTTTCCAAGGCCTCTCCGCCTGCAACCACATCATTTGCCTGTGCTTGTCTGGATGGGGGTAGGGGACAGGCCGTCTCTCCTCAGGGTTTTTACAAGCCCAGGGCCTCAGACCCTCAGCTGCAAGGGTTGCTGGCTGGGAGGCAGGGAAGGCCCAGGAAACTGGGGACCAGGGATTAGGGTCCAATGGGAAGCGACTGACTTTGGGGCCGGAGGTCCAGGAAAGAGTGTGAGGCCAGCGGTGAGCATGTGGGTAGTGCTGTGTGACCCGGCTGTGTCATGCACAGCGAGACCCTCGTGCCCCCATCCCCCAGGCTTCATGGGCTGTGGAAGGGAAGGGATGCTGATAGCAGAGGGCTGTGACAGGGACAGCGACCTGTGGGACCTAGGGCCAGGTCCAAGGAGGAGTGTGATAGGGGACTGGACAGGCTTCCCTATCCCTCCTTGATGAGCAGGGCCAGCACCCTGCCTCCAGAACAGGAGGGGAGAGCCCAGCTGGGAGGGGGCACCGGTGGAGGCAGGTCGAGCAGGGTTGCAGGAGCTGTGCCCAGCGCTGTCGGTTCACACCCAGAGATGTGCAGGGCCCTGTCACCGTGTCACCAGGGGTACCTTTTGCTTGTAGCAATACCCGCCCACCGTTTATGTGTGGGTCCCCATGTGGGGCCTCCTGCATGTGGTTGTGAGTTGTCTGGGATGCATATTGATTGTCCCAGCATGCGGGGCGCCAGTGGTGGTGTCCCCAAACCTGGGGGGGGCCTTCCTCGTGGATCTGGGCGGACACCTGAAGGCAGCGGCCCAATGTTGTCCCAGGGTGACACCAACACTGAGAAGGGAGAAGTGAAAGTGAAAAACCCTGGGCCTTCCCGGAGACTCTGGGTCAGCCTCCTGGAGCGCCATCCTGAGGTCCCTGACCCTAAAGGCAGAGGTGGTGAAGGGGAGAGCGGGTCCTCCCAGCCCTCATTAACCCCTTCCTGCTCAAACTGGGACCTGCCAGGGGCCGGCTGTTTCGTCAAAAAGCTTCAGAGCAGAGAAGGTTCTTCGTGGTCCACGACGGAGCGCTGGGTCGGTGTGAGGGGCCCCAGCCGGGCTGCTCCGTTTGCTGAGCGACTCGCTCCACCCGCTGCCGATTCTGACCCCGCGCGACTGCATAACCTCGGACCCCGCTGCTCCATGCGCGGGCCCTCCCGGAGCCCTCGACTTGGAGGAGCCCCGAGAGGACGGAGGCGCGAGGCCGGCCCGAGCCTCCAGCCCGCGGCAGAGCCGCTGCCTCCACCGCCTGCGATCTCCCCTCGGTCCCTCCCGGGCCGCACCGCCCTCCGGCTCCGCACGCTCCCCCGCCCGGCAACCCGCCCCAGCCTCCAGCCGCGCGCGCCGCCCACCCCGCCTCCGGTGCAGGCCGCAGCCCGAAGGGAACGCGCCCGCGAGTGGCCCCGCGCCCCGCGCGCCCCGTCCCGCGCGCGCGCCGCGCCGCTGCCTGCGGGAAGGCTTCATCCCTCACCTGGACGGGCCGCGGCTCCCTTCCGCCTCGCTCCCCCTGCCGGCCGCGCCTCGGTCCCCGCGAGGTAGGAGGCCTGGCTGCGCGGGCCAGGAGGGCAAATCGAGGCAGCGGGTGGTGAGCTGCTCGGGGGCAGCCTCCTGCGAGCGCGGCGCGCGCCTGCGGCCTGGACTTGGCGGCGCGTCCCTCCGCCTGGGACGAAGAGTGAAGCCCAGACCCGCATGTCGCCGCGCCGGCTGGCTGGCTGCGAGGTAGGTGCTATGAGACCATTTTACAAGCCGCAAAACCGAGGCTCGGGCGGGGCTGGCTGCCGGTAGTGCCGAGTGGGAACCAGCCGTCTGGCGGAGGGCAGGACGCGGCAGGGGCGGGCGGGCGCGGGCTGAGGCCGTGGCCCCTCTGTGGCCGGGACAGGACCGCAGCCTGGGCTTCTCCCTGCGCAGGGTCCCACGCGGGGAGCCTTGCGCCACGGCTCACTCCCTACCGCCTTCCCCCAGCATCTCCCGAGTTTCGACTAAAGCGAGCCCTGGTTCAAGCCCTATTTCGGACGTTTTCTCCCCAGCGCGCGGGAGGCCGCCCCTGGAGAGCGTTGGCTGACTCGTGGCGCGCCCAGCTCCGCCTCCTCGGAGCGCACCGGGTCGGGCACCCGCACATTCTTTCGTTGGGGACCCCTCTCCTCACTCTCAGTCCATTGTCAGGGCACATGCACGGCGCCGCGTTCACCGCTCAGAATTCACTCCGGCCTCTTTGTTCCCAGCCGTGGAGGGACCTGCGCACCCTCACTCGTGCATCAGGGCAGGCACAGGGCCCCCCGCGCCTGGCCCTGAAGTCGCCTCCAGACGAGGCGCACACCCCCCGGCCCCCAGCGGGTGCCGGGCCATCTGGGGCGAAGGCAGCGCAGATGGATCTGTGCAGGCAGCTCACAGGATGTGAGTGCGTAGTGCCCTGGGACCCCCCTCCCCTAGGAATCAGAGAAGGGAGCGGAGTACAACCAGGTTGCGTCACCCACGGCGCAGACAGTGGGGGGCTGGGCTTGACTTGACCCCATGAATTCGTTTCAGGATTGATTAGCCGGGGACTGCGTCCAGCGCCTGCCTGGACTCGGCCTCAGGGGTCTCCCAGGGAGGCCCCGCGCCGAGAGCAGCTCGTACCCTGTTCGTGGCTTCTCCCCTGCCAGCAGCCCGGGACCTTTGGGGACCCCAGTCTCAGCGGGGCAGCGGCAGGGGGTTAGGAGGGGAGCCGCCTTCGCTGGAGCCGGGCTCGGCGGCGGGCTCGGCAGCATCGTCCTCCCTTTTCCGGCTCTGTCCCCACCTCTCCCGCGAGGAACGCCTGGCCCCGCTGTCCCTCCATTCGACGGTGGTGCTTGGCCCGCGATGGACGCGGCTTTCTGGGTAGCCCTCGTGGGCATGATGGGCGGGTAGGGACCGCCGTGCTCCCGGTCCTCGGGCTGCTGTGCTGGGACCTCCCTCCCCGCGTCCCCAGTCACAGAGCGTTCAGCCGACCCCTGGGGCTCTGCGCATGGGGGAGGGAGGGGGCGAGCGGGCGCGGCTCGGGCCAGGTCTGCGTGTAAGCCAGAATCCGGATGGAAGCTTCCTCCAGCGCCCAGCGCGCACCTCTGAGGCACGTCCGCGCTTCCACAGTGGGTGCTTTGTCAGCGGTGGAAGCCTGGGGAGCTTGCCGCGTGGCCAGGACTGGGGCCGCAGCTGGGGGCGTGGGGCAGAAGCAGGTTTCCTGCTCACACACCCTCCCCTGCACACGTGGTGGGCTCTTGTGACACCACCCCACAGAGGTGGAGGAGGCAACCCTCTCTCCCCGCTTGGGGAGAGCAGTGGCTCCGCTGGGCCCTAACTGTCCCCTGGCCCTTCCCTCTGGGGGCCCCCTACTGAAGGAGTAGTCCCTGCCAGCCCACCCCCTCCCTCCTCGGTGTTGGGGAAGGGCCCAAGCTCTGTGGGGTGTGGCAGAGAGCAGGCAAAGCCCTGAAGGGAATCCCAGGAGCACAGTGGTGTACACACGAGTGGGGTCCACACAGGGGACTCAGCTCCATGTAGATTCCCAAGTGAGGCTGGGCAGACAAGCCCGGTGGAATTCTTGAAAAGATTCAGGAGTTAGAAACAGCCTGGTGTGAGCACTCTGGCGGCTTGGAGAGGGTGGGGTGGGAGTGAGCTGAGCGATGGCCAGGGAGAAGCTGGACCCCCCCCCCCACCTCTCCCAAGGCATTATCTCAGACTCTTCCTGGACCCCAGAGCCACCTGCATCCTGGTCCCGGGACAGGGACATCTGAGTACTAGTGCCTGGCCCTTGGGGGTCTAATGACAGTAGGAGGAGCAAAGAGGACAACTAAGACATTGAGTGGGGGAGACTCCAGGGGACAGCAGGACAGAGAGGCGCACACCCCAGTGACAGTAGTACCCTCAGAGCTGGGAAGGGATGGACCAGGGTTCCTACAGCCATGCACAGCTGGGTGGAAGTCTCCTGTCTGCCACCTCCCTTACTGTGGGTGCTGTCTCCTGGGCCCCCCCGTGCACCCCCCCCATGTGGGTGCTGTCTTCTGGGCCCAGTGCCCTGGAAGACAGATGGGGGGGGGCAGGGGGGATGGTGAGAGGGATGGCCAGGCAGGATGGGGATGTCAGCTAGGCCTGGGTAATAGCACCCCTGCCTGCCCCGCCTGCTGGGCTCCAGGGCCCCCTGCAGGCTGAAAGTTCCCACGACTCCAGAACAAACAAACAAACAGACAGACCAGTGCGCAGCCGGGCCCTGGGCCCCTCTCTGATTTCTGAGCCTGTTGATTTAGCTGCCCACTTGGCGGGAGGACCCAGCCACATGGGGAGACGGCTGTCCATATGTCTGTCCATCTACTGGCCACGCTAGTCCCTCCACCCCAGCTGCTCTCAGGCAGAGGCAGGGCTCAGAGACCAGGTGACCTAGATTTAGGCTGCCTCCTGGGGCGCTGAGGAAACCAGCCCCCTTGCTTCCCCTCCGTGGCCCGGGCAAGGGGAGCCACACTTTTCAGGGAAAGGAACAGACCCCAAAGCCCCTGGGGTGTGTTAGATGAGAGGAGAGAACCAGAAAATGGGCACCTGCGGACACTCTCTGCAGCGAGGGAACCTGGCTGGGTACCAACACCCACCCATCACACACCCATGTGGAGCCCACAGCACTGCACACACGCCCGTGAGGATGGGCATAATGTGTGTTGGGTATGCACACACCACACATACATGAACACATCCACAGCGGAGCGCTTATACACATGCATGCGAGCACACCATACACACGTGCGATCATGAGCAGACACACACTGTTCACAAACAACAGCATGGTCCAGAGTGCACATATTGCATGTGCAGGACATTTACATGGACATGCACGCGTGTGCAGGTGTATCCCTCCCAGTGGCCGCTGGGGTAGGTCTTCAATGCCGGTGGCACGCATTTCAGTAACTCGGATGGCCTGATGTTTACTTGACTTGGATGTGGTCCATGTGGACCCTGTGGAGCCATATGAGGAAGGAAGAATAAAATGTTTCACTTCACTCGTGTTGGGTCATTTCCTGAAGGTGACACACTCAGATGTTGCCCCAAGGGGGAAGGTCTGATGGCCAGGACGATGCCCTAGACAGTGGGTACAGGAAGAGTCTCCCATAACAGGGACCCTTCTGGGTGGAGTCACCTGCGAGGTCACTCCCAGCTCAGGCCCAGCCCTGGATCTGGCTGGGTGGGTAAGATGAGCCCTGGGAAGCTCTGAGAAGTAAGAATCTGGGGTCAGGGCCAGAGGTGATGAAGAGTGACTGCTAAGCCAGTGACATCAGCACCTCTGTTAACAGGTCCTAGAGAGGGTGTTCTCCTGGAATCATTGGATCTGTTGTGCCTCCCCTTAAAGATACGTAGTGCATTTAAGATAACAGACTCTATCCGTGCTCACTTTGGCGGCACATATAATAAGATAACACAATGCTATATCTGTCTTGGAGTTTTCGTTGAATGCTTGATGAGTTTAGCAAATAGATTGAAGTTGCCCACATAGTCACTGTGACGGCCGAGTGTGACGATTTGGAGAAACTGGGTGGAAATCTGGCTGCGCCCTTCGCCATCCACTCTGCTTCCGGGCAGAGCCCCCAGGGCCACAGGATGGTCACCCCAAGACCACACCCAGGTAACGTGCCCTGGCACCCAGAGTCTCTGTGTCCACGGCCCTCAGCAGCCTCACCTTGCAATGCCTCTCTGCCTGCTAATCTGAGCTGCAGGCAGGAGGCAAGAAAACTCTTCAGCGTGAGGGACATTGTCCAACTGGTGAGGATGCGCTGTCAGTGTGAAGGTATGGTCAGTGTGAAGGCAGGATGGCCTGATGAGCAAGGTTCCAGAATGGGAGCCCCTCCACTGAGGGCCAGCACCCCAAGGACAGATGGGAGACTGAGGCCTGGGAGACCAGTGGAGGCAGCAAGACCTCCCTGAGGGACTTCCATCCCCAACAGGTCTTCCGGTCCTGCCTGGCCTCCTGCTTTGCTGGGGAAGAAGGCGGGGACAATCTTTTCAGAGGAGAATGTGACTCTTTCTGGCAGATCTCCTCGTCCCATTGGCCCTTCCGAGCAGGGCAGAACCAAAGCTGGTCGTGTGGCCCAGTCATCACGAGCCAGGGCCAGGCGCGAGCCTCACCCTGCAATGCTGCGCGTCCAAGGACACAGCTCGGCCTCTTCAAGACTCAGTGGTTTTGTCTAAGAAATGGGGAGAATGGTAGAGGCCCACAGTGTGGATCAAATGAGCTCGTGTTGGCTTCTGAATATGGCTGTTTAGCTGATGTTACCATTGTTGTTGCCCACGCCTCCTTGGGTCACCCCCTCATCAAGCTGGTCCCCCAGGACTGTGGGTGGGCTGTGTTGCTTCTCTGCTCTTCTGTGGCCTCCAGGCCTGGCCTGGGGTTTAGGGAGGAGGGTTCCTGGCTGTGCCCCCAGAAAACCAGGCACAGGTGCTCTGCCTGACTTCCCCACCCAGCCCAGGTCCCACACTCAGCCTTGCTTCCCCACGTCCATGAGCACGGCCCCACCCCACTCCAACCAGACAAATCTCTTCCCTTCTCTGAGGCTCTGCTGAACCAGGTTGGAATTTCTCAAAAGCAAACAAATAGGCAAGCTCAGAGTTGTGGTTTTCAGAGCTCAGATTCCTCGGTCTGTCTGAGTGGTCTGTCTGAGCGGCAGCAGGCCCTGCTGACTGCCCACGGTAGGCTGGACAGGGCTCAGGACTGAGCCCTCAGGACACTGTCCCTGGAGCACGGGGCTGCCCAGTTCCTTCTGCTGCCCAGACAACTGCTGGGCCTGGAGGGGAAGGGCGGGATGTGACTAGGGACCCACTGTGGGGACAGTGGCTGGTGGCAGAGCTGCAGCAGGCAGGGCTGGGGGAATAAGGTGGTGAGGACCAGGCGGCCATCTGAGCAGGTGGTGATGTTGTGTAGGTTCAGGGGCAGGGCTGTGGAGCCCGTGTGGGAACGTGGGGTGGAGAGGCACGAGGCAGGCGAGCACCTCCAGGGGCCCACAGGGCCGCGAGGGAGGGCTGGGGTGAGGGGGGACCCAGAGGGGGCTCTCGCCAGGTGGTCTTAATCTCCTCAGTGAAATAGGAGTCCTGGGGGCGGGTGGGGGAGGTGGGAGCTTGAGACAGCTGCCGAGAGGGGACAGCCTGACAGCCCTGAGGCCCCTGTGGAGCCCCTGCCGCTGGGCCCGCTCTCTGGTCAGCCCCTGGATGGGTCCTTGGGCCAAGACTCAGAGCTCAGAGCCGGTTCTTCTACCCACCCCTCCCCCTGGGCCTCTTCTGGCTTCATAGCTGAGAGGCTCTGGCCTGCATCTGTGTGTATAGGGGTGGCCTGGCCCTTCCTGCTAAGTAGCCATCACTGACTGGGTAGGAGAGGGGCTGGGTCAGCTTTCCTCTATTGCAGACCCTCTCTTGGGTTCCCACTCACCCACCAAACTATCCCTGGCTCTGAGGCAATGCCAGTGGGGTGCCGGGAGGAGGGAGGGGCCCCTGGCCGGGTCTGGACCCCCAGCTTCCCACCAGAGCCAGACACTGAGACCAGAAGGACAGAGGGAAGGGTCTGGCTGAATCTTCCTACCCCCACCATGCCTTGGCCTTGTCCTCTATCAACCAAGGGTCTTGTCCTCCACCAACTCTCAGAGATGGGGAAACTGAGGCCAAGACAGGGTGGGTGAAGCTATCCTTGGCTGCCAGGCATCTGGAACAGAAGGAGGCATGAGCAGCATGGAGGCACCCGCTACCCCATCCTGCTGAGCAGATACTTGGCATCAGCTGTGGGGGGCAGACAGACAGACGGATTCGAGCTTTTCCCTGGTGCCCCAAAGCCAACCCAGCCCCTCCCTCCAGGGTGTGGGTCAGGACTGAATGCACTCGGGGCTGTCCCATTATAGGCAGGCTGTCGACCTCACTGGGAATGGCCAGGACCAGAGGCCGATGTGGGAGCCGTGGTGCCCATTGGAGAAACTGAGGCAGCCAATGTGGCTCTCCTCCCAACTCCATGCAGGCCTCTCTCTCTGAATCGCCTGCCTACCTGGGTCCCGGCTCCCATCTGGGCCCCTGGCCATGTGTCCCCTCTTTCCTGGCTCTGTACCATGGTTCTGCCCCCACCAAAAACTAAATTCATCTCAGGACTGCACCCCGGGACCTGCCGGGCCCTCTGCTTGGCTGTTTCTGCCTGTTTCTTGAGCCTGTGGGAGTAAGTGGTAAAGCAGGCCCAAGTAGTGGGGGTGAGTGGCCCACTAGGAGGGGCACAGCAGTGGGGCTAAGCTAGGCCTCATGAGCTGGACCCAACCCGAGACCTTCCCAGAGCCCCCTCCGCTTACACCCAGACAGTCCCCTCTCGTGGCTTCAGATGTCACTGTTCCTCCGAGCGTGCCCTTCCCTCCTACAGACACTCGAGGAAGGATGACTACTCGTAACTCTCACCTTAGAGGGAACTTTGGCTGATCCGTTTCTAGCATCTGCTAAAACCAACCAGAGTCTTACTTCAGGGAGAGTACCTTTCTGTCTGAGAAGCCAGAGTGGGTCAGTACCTTTCAGATGTCTGCAGAGCTGTCCCGGGGCAGAGGAAGCTGCCGGGGTCTAAGGGCAGAAAGTTCTGGAAGAGCAGCGTTGCTCCCAGACAAAAAGCTGTGTAATAGTCAGGGCTGCCTGGGAGGTAAGCAAAGGGGGTGGCCACAGGGAAGGGAAGGTGCTGGGGATAGCAGAAGCCAGAGGGGGCACTGAGCCACAGGCACTGATCTGTAGGCATTTTCCTGACTCTGGCGGCGTTGGATCGGGCTTTCCCTCCTGGGGAGGAGGCGCTTCTGCGTGAGCGTTCTCTGCGGGTGTCTGCCCTGGAGCAGGGGCCTCACGCCCCGCGGCCTGGAAGCTTTGGACTTTGGGGCTTACTTTCCTTGTCTGCAGGCCCAGGCGGGAGCCAGGCCTCCTCGGTGGCTCAGGGCTGGGGGCAGTGAGGAGTGTGTTATGGATCAGGGGTCAGTGACAGACACATCCCAGGTCGGCCCACGTCCCAGGGAGCCTCAGGTGTGTTGCCGTGAGACGTGGTCATGATTGCTGGGCCCTGAGCACCGCGTCAGTAAATTATACCTGATAACCAAACACTTCACCAAGTGGCAGTGGTCACTGTGTAGCTGCTAACAACATCGCCCTGGGGTCTGGACACCGCTCTCTTGGTATGGCATGTCACCTCCTCCATTCTACATGCGCTGTCTTTCTTCATATGGCCCCAAGTGCCCCTGGTTCTGATTTTGAGGTTGGCTGTCTCCAAATAGATGCCCAGGTCCTTCTAGACCTCCTGACAGCCCTCTCCTTCTCACCAGTTGGTTTATGGCCTGGACACACCCCTAGGGTAACTCCCCACAGCCGCTGTGGACAGCCAGCATCAAGCATCTTAGATTTCTGACAAGGGGACCTCCCACCTGGTGGCAGCTGATACCTGAGCCCACCCCACCCAGTGGCAAGGGCAGAGGTGAGTGACCTGGCTGGAGACAGCTGCTGTGGGAAAATGCCAATGCGACTCACACTGATGCCAGAGAGGAGACTGGGGCACAGAGCAGGGCAAGGCCTCGGGCATCTATGAAGGGCCTTGCCCAGCTGAGGTCCTGTCACATCCCAGCCTGGTCCTGCCCTTGGTGGCCTGCACACCTCTCTTGTCCATCCACCCGCCGAGGCAAAAAATGGTCATTTCCTCCAGCCCCCGCCCCAGGGAGCGACACGGAGCTGGCAAAACAAACAGGCCATTCCTCCTGTGGCCACTGGCTGGTGATGGATGGCCAGAAGGGCTGGCCGTGCTGATGGACGACCGCCCATCATGTGTGGGCCAGAGGCGGGGGGCCCAGTGAGGCCTTGGACACAGGCACAGACACACACTCGTGAGCCATGGTGCTGGCCTTGTCCCAACCTGAGATCCTCCCCGGCCAGAGGCCCAGGCGGACCAAGACCTGGGCAAGTCAGTGCTCCCAAGCCTCAGTTTTCCCATCTGTGTGTGGTCTAGGCCCCCATCCTGGGTGGGGGATAAGTCAACATGACAATATACCTGACATGGGATCCTCCATGTACCCTCCAAGATCCCTACCTGTTGCCAGATGACAAGAATCCCCTCCTCGGCCTCTGTGTCTGGACCTAGTCAGGTGGGTCCTCTGAAGCCTTTCCTGGCACCTGAGTGTGTGCATGGGCCCAGGAAGGCTCCATAGCCCGGTGCCCCCAGCAGGGGCTGAGCGGAGGCACCTGGTCAGGGAGAAAAGGCTCATGGCGCAGCGGGCAGGCATAGCAGGGGCTTAGGCTTGATGACAGGTCAGCTCGTGGGGCTTCAAGGCTCAGGGTCCGGTGGGCCTGGCAGCACTGCCCCACTCCAGGCAGCCCCAGGGTTCTCTGTCCCTGTCAGCCTGGCTCCAACCTTAACCAGCGCCTCTGTCTGTTGGGGCCAGAGATTGTCACCTTATTCTACACATGGGGACACAGAGGATTAGGAAAGTTTGGGTGAGCCCAGCTGGACACTCCCAAGCCCCGCCACACCCATCTGATGGCAAACCCTGCCAGTCAGGGTGGGCTGTACCCACAGTCCCCAAGCAGGCCATGGCTGACATGCTCCCAGCCTGGGCAGGCTCAAAGACCTTCTGGCCTTTACTGCCGGCCACCTGTGAGCCCGAGGGACACCCTGCTACCCAGCCTGAGGCCTGTGGTGGTATAGCCCACCCAGCTGGTGACCGGCTGGAGAGGAAGGGGCAGCTGCGACCAGGCCTCTGACCCTCCAGCCGCTCAGCCCCACGGAGAGCACGCACGTCTGGCTGAGAGGAAGCTTCCAAGACCCCCACTTCCTGAACCTCAGAGCAAGCTGGGCTGGGGCCCTGCACTTCCCCGCAGAGCCCCCAGCCCTGCACTCAGCTTCTCCAACCAGGCCCCCAAGTCCCTCAGCTGCTTGTTTCCTGGGGCAGAGGGTGGAGGGGGATGGCCAGGCAACTCGGCCTGATCTGGGGTCAGCGGAAGCAGGAAACCCCACTGAATGGGGTGTGAAGACCTGGTGGGTGAGGGGCCTGGCGGAAGGGAAGGGCTGGGCTAGGGAGGGACTTTCTCTGGAGACAAGGCTGCCTAGGACAGGGCTGTGACTTCCACCTAAGACCCTTCAGATGGGCCCACTGGTGCGAGGTGGGCCTGCCTTTGCCGTCCCAGGCTGATGCTGTGATGCAGCCATCAGCATCCAGAGACAGATCCGGAATGCCTGGGGCCACCTTCCCCCACTGAGATGGGTTGTGGGGCAGCAGGTGATACCAGAGTGGGGGTGTCTGAAGGTGGGGTCTGTGGGCAGGGATCTGGGGTCCCAGGTAGAGGCTTTTGAGCTCCCCGGTCTGGCGCGTTTGGACTGTGCCTATGGGGCTGGGAGAAGGCTGAGACATCCCTACTGCTCCTCGCTGCTGGGGCAGGAAGTCTGGGTCTGGCTCAGGCTGGCAGAATGGGGGCAGGACCAAGGCGCCCACATGGGGCAGGAAAAGGTCCTAGACTCCGGGAGGGATGGGTGGCCCCTGAGGGGCCACTTCCTCCCTGGGAATATCCTGCTGGGCAGCGGGAGGGAGAGGGCTCCAGTCCAGGAAGGCAGGAAGGGCCTGGGGCTCAAGTCCCTTGTCCCCTCACCCCCTCAGGCAGGGCTTGGGAAGTCCCAGGAGGGAATGAACTCATGGATGTCTGAGCCTCTGAGCACAAGGCCGCTGCTCCCCACCCACCACACTGCACCGTGGAGCTCGTCTCCCCTCCGCCCCCAGGCTGAGCTCCTGGAGTTGCCAGCACCGTCAGCCTTATCATCCTTCCACAGTCAGGAGCTCAGACGCTGGTTCAGTTTCAGTCTCCATGTGAGCCATGACCAGAGCCCTTGCCTCCCACGGACCAGCAGCTATGGACAGAGGGGCAGGGGCCGAGAGAGAGGCCCACGGGCAGCAACCTGTGCCTCAGAGCTCCACCCAAGCCACCAGGCTGCACTGGGCACAGAGCCCAGGCCCAGCTGCCCCTGCTCTGGGCCCCGGGAGGGGTCAGCAGCCCAGCACCCCGCTAATGGCCTAAATATAACCTGAGCAGGCGCCTGGCCGGGAATAGAGACCTCTGTCAGCTCCCAGCAGGTGCTGGTGGGAGGAAGGTCAGCGTGATTGGCAGGGGCGCTGGCCAGGCAGGCAGCCAGCCGTGGGTCATGTGAATGTTGGTGGCAAGGCCCAAGGGTGAGGCGGCGTGTCCTCGCAGGACAGCTGGGTGCCCAGCCTGCTCCGCTCAGAGCAGCCCTGAACCCTGCCCTCACCCTCAGCTCAAGCCCCTCGGAAAGGCAGACCTGCCCGGAACCGACTGTGTGGCCGGGCCCTCAGCACAGTCCCACCTGCCACTCTGGTCCCATGGCCCCGCCCCCACCTGTCCCCTTCACCCTGAGCCCCTATCCTGCTCTGTAGGCTCATCCTTGTACCGCCCTATGCCAGGCCCCTCTTCTTCATGCTGTTCTGAGCTGGCACCTGGCCTGGCAGAGGGAGCTTGACTCCAGTGTCCCCTGTTGCAGCCCCAAACTGCTCCTGACCCGATGGCCTTGTGCTCAGAGCCACATCACTGGGGTCAGCTCCCCAACCTCTCAGTGCCCTCCCCAGCCCCCTCAGCCAGCATCTGGGCCCCGGGTCCCACTTTGGCCTGTCTCCCAAGCCCAGTGCTGCATCCCCCCCTGCTGGGCGAGACCTGGACAGCAAGCAGCCTGCGCTGAACTGTGGCTCCCCAGCCAGCCCCTCGCTGTTTCCCTAAAGCGCATGGCTCCCCTCCCACCCTTTCTGGAGAATCTGCAACTATCCAGAAAGGCCCAGCAGCCTGGGGGAGAGGATCCTTCCTAGTTTTCCAGGGTGGTGATTCCAGTGACCTGAATCCAAACTAATAGTTTCCACCCTCACATGGTGATTGAAGTCACATGCAAAGCCCTGGGGGCAGGAGCAGCCAGGCAGACGCTGCGGAGGGGAGTCCTAGCCAAGGCCCTGCAGGGTCCAGGGGTCTGTCTGGCCTGACCTCAAGGAGCCTGGGAGGGCGGGGCCAGGCGGTGGGGAGAGTGCAGGCTGATGAGTCCAAGGCACCTGCTGCCACGGAAGCTCACCAGGGGGTGTGTAGGCTGAATAGGCTTGTGTGTGCCCAGCACCTGTGGTGTGGCCAGCCCTGTGCTCACCACATGACACATGGCCTCCCAGAGGTCAGAGTCCTGGGAACTGGGGCTGTTGGAGGGAGCCTTGGGTCCTCGGACCACCGGTTGGGATTGCTGGTCTAGGGACTCTTCGCCTGGAGGGACCTCAGGAAAACCAGCCGTGCCCTCCAGCCTGCACTGCCCTCCGCGCCCCCTGTGGTCTTCTGGCCCCACTCTCAGACTCCTAGTGATGGGAAGCTCTCGGCCCAGAGGCAGCTCAGGGCACCCGGTCAGCAGGCTGTGCAGTTCTTTGCAAGGAGGTGGGTAGAAAGCCCATCCCAGGAGAGACAGAAGGGCCAGCACAGGGGGCGACGCCTGGGGTGGCAGGGCCTTGGGCTGGGGAGGCAGGAGGGGGCAGAGCAGGGAGTGTGGACTCTGCACACCCCCTTCCCGGCTACCCTCCCGCCCTGCCCCTCAGGACCAGGAGGGGCGGGAGCCAGCCCCAGGGCCCTACCTGTGCTGGGCATGGTGGAGGCCACAGTGTAGGCTTGTTTGTTCTTCATCTAGTTTTTCTGGTTTGGAGCCTGGATGCCCAAGCAGGGCTAGGGGCCTGGGAACCAGCGGGGGTGGGGGATGGAAGAGGAGGGGGCCCTGGCAGGGGTGTGGCTGAGGAAAGGCATTGGGCCTGGGTGCAAGGCCTTCCCTGGGCCCTGCCTCACTGCCACCTTCCTGTCCGTATCTGCCCTCACCTACTGACAGGTGGGCGAGCTCCACCCAGAGCCACTGGGATCACCCTGGCTCTCACTGGCTCTGGGCATGGGGGTTGGAGGATGGCCCAACCCCACCAGCTTAGCCAGAGCGGGGACACAGTGCAGGTGCCTTGAAAGCTGGGAGCCCCGCTAACGGTCGCCAGGATGGCCCACCCTGGGAGAATCCTCGGAACATCTGCCTCCTCACTCCCCACATTCCCAGCTGGTCCTGGGCTGGCGCAGCCCCCAAAACATTTCTTAGAGATTAGCCCCTAATCCTACCAGACCCAGCAGGTCCCCAGCCTCCCACCCAACCGGTCCCTCCACCCACAGTGCTCTGGCCCTCAAGGCCCCGGGAGGCTCCCAGAGAGAAGATGGCTCCATTGAGTCCCCGAGTGGGACTTGAAGCCTGGGCCTCCCCGAGGCCAGCTCTGCTCAGTGTGAACCGAGCTTCAGGCCCCTCTGTCACCCAGGTAACTGGGAGTCCCTTCTGATGGCAAGGTTGATTTTTCCTGTAGCCAGTTCCAGCACACACATCCATTCTTCATTCCAGTTCCCAGGCAGACATCACCAATCGATCCCAGATCGCCTGCTCCATGGACCCACAGCCTTCAGGTTTCTCAGCCCCAGGCTCTAGGTGGCTTCTGCCAGGGGGTCAAAAGCAACACAACACTTGCCCACCCTCCTGGCAGTGGGGAGGGACCATCTGGGAGCATCGAGAAGGCCAGCCCCAGAGGCATTCAGGGCTCCTGATGGGCTTCCCATTGTGCTGGAGGCCAAGAGAGGGAGGACCAGCAGAGTGGGAAGCTGACACCAGGCCCCCAACCTCGATGTTGAAACTGCCCTCAGCACTGACTCCTCAAAAGGGTCCTGCCTCATTGCCCCTCCTGTCCCACGAGAAACTGCTGCCCAGGGAGGGGCAGGGTTGATTCTCGGCTGGGAGGTGAGGGACATGGGGGTTCTTCTCCTCTGGCTGGCCCTGCCCCTGGGAGGCCTGGGTGGGAGACGGCGCAGCTTGGGCTCCAGAAACATTTGTTTTAAGTCTTAAAATATCAGGTTCCTGCATCACGGAGCTCCCTGGGGGCCTCCAGGCAGGCGGGAGGGATTTCAGGAGTAAGAAGATTCCTGCTCTTGCCCCCACCCCAGCAGCCTCTCGGCGTGCCCCTTGGCCTCAGCTGAAGCCAGCCAAGTGTTTAGGGGGTGCCTGCTGGGCCCCTACTCGCCTGTTTTTGGGGAAACCCCAGTTCACCCACATCCAACCTAGCTCCTCAGAACTGGGGAGGCATAGATCCCAGAGGCCCCAGTCTCTCCCCGCTCCCCCCCCCCCACCGCCATTCCCAGAGCTCAGACGTGCTCCAACAGGACCTGTGGTTGCTTTCAGCCAAAGACAGTTCAGATGGGGAAACTGAGGCCTGGGGAGGACGAGACCTCTCACCTGTGGCGTGGAGCTGTGTACTGCACCCTGGTGCCCAGCTCTGTGGTGGATGCAGAGCCACTGGGAAGCAGTCTTGAAAAGATGACACCACAGTGATGCCGGGCCTAGCATTTGGGGTGGCTTCTTGGGGACAGAGACATGGGGTCTTGAAGATTGAGTAGGAGTTTTAGGATGGCTCTGGTTCTGGTTGGGAGGTTCCCTGGACAGAAGGACAAGCCTGAGCAGGACCAGGGTAACTGGGAGATGGGGGACCCAAGAGGCTTGGAACACAGACCCAGGCAGGGGGCTGGCCCTGGTGCCAGATGAGGGTCGGGTGGGGGCTCAGAGCAAACTTTGGGACCTGCTGCTTGGGGGACAAGAGAGCCCTTCTGGACAGTGGTTCGGCACTAGCATGAAGGTGGCTCCCTCTTACATCTGACGTCTGATGCCCCTGGGACCATGGCTCGGCTCCAGAGAAAAGGCCCAACCCCTGAGACCCGCCCATTCCCTCCCAGGCAGACCACCGGCCTTGGCCTGAGGGACCAGCCCTGCGCAGAGCGGGAACTGGAGCCAGGCAGCGACAGCTGGCCCCACTCGAGCATCCTCCAGGGGCCACTGCCTTTGTTCCCAGGCCCCATCCCAGCCGTTCCCAGGCTGTACCCCACCCCCAAAACATCCAGGTTGGAGGAGGCTGTGAGGGACCACCTGCTAGGAAACCTCACCTACCCAGGCTACCAGGCCTAGGCTGCGGGCCTCTGCCTGTGTTCCTGGGCACAGTCTCCCTGCAGGAAGACACGCGCTCCAGACAGAAATCCCAGGGAGACCCTCCAGCCAGAGGGACAGTGTGCAGGGAGATGAACCCCCAATGGCTCTGGGATAGCCGCACACAGGTCTGTGTTGGGGCAGAAATATATCAGTTTGGTCCTGCCAAGGTGGTCCTGCCTTGAGCATCATCCTGTGCACCAAAAGGTTGCAGGTTCGATTCCTGCTCAGGGCACGTACTTAGGTTTCGAGTGAGATGCCCAGTTGGGATGCATATGGGAGGCAATCCATCCACGTTTTTCTCTGATGTTTCATTTCACTCTCTCTCCCCCTTCCTCTCTCTCTCAAATCAATAAAAACATCCTCAAGTGAGGATTTTTTTTTTTAAAAAAAGAACGATATCGGTTTGGTGGCTGCCATCCTTCTTGTAGCATGAGTGCGCTAAGCGTTCCCTTTGCCTTCCTGGGTACTGGGTCTGGGAGATTTCTGGGCAGCGCCCACAGACCCCGGGCTCCTGGTGCCAATGTCTGTGGCCGGGGCAGTGAACACCCGTGTGCCTTCACTGACCTCCGAGAGAGACGGCAGAACCCTCCTGTACCTGTTCCCATGGGGTCACTGCCACGGCTGCACTCAGAGGGGTGTCACTGTACTCTTAGTTCGCCGCCTTGGAGTGTCCAACCACCTGGCTCTCCTGTCTGTTCTCGGGGCCTCCTACACCCAGCCTGGGGCAAGACTCCAATTTCACAGGTGGGGAAGCCAAGGCTGGCCGAGGCTGTGGCCAAGGCCATGGCCAAGGCCTGAGGGTAAGGGGGTGCCCTGTGGGTCACCGGAGGTGGCAGGGATCAGGGCAGAATCTTGGCAGGGGAAGGATGATGGGCAGACCCCTGAGATCCATACTGTCATACTGTCCTTCACAGCCAGGGTCCGAGAAGGCAGGACCCCGAGTTGTGCCTTCCCCCCCACACCCCTCCCCTGCCCCCCAGGAACCAGGCGCCCTGTCCCTGAGGGGCCGAGAGTTACAGAGGGAGGAGGATTAGGAGGTTGTTGGCGCCCTTGAAAGCTGAGCCTGCGGCCAGATCTGGGAATGGGTGTCTGACCCCGCTGCGGCCTCCTCAATCCGGAGAAAATCCTCGAGGCCAAGTTAATACCAAGACCAATTTTTATTTCAACAAAGTTAATTCTCAACAATGTGATACTGAGGGAGAGGGATTTGCCTGCGGGGGAGGGGGATGCAGGGGGGGGGTGGAGCTTCGGTCCTGACACGGCGCCACCCTCCCCCTCACCCCAGCTGTCCCCACCACCTCGGTGGGGGCTGGAGCAATTCAGGCTGCTCCTTGGGGTGATCCCACCCCCCAGCTTTGCTCCCTGGACCTGATGCCCTTCCTCCCTCACAGCCCTCCTGCCCCTGACAATGGACCTCAAACCCCCTGCCTCTCTCATCTCCTCGCTGAGAGTGGGGTCCAACCCAGCTGTGTCCTGGGCAAGGGCTTCACTGAGGAATGAGTCATACAAACCTCGTGTCCCCCTCGACCACTTCCAAGGGCGTGGCTTGGGCTGGTCGTGGCCCAGGTGCTTGCTTGGGTGACAGAGGGCCCCCCCACCTCTGCCCACCTCCAGGAGCCCCTAGGGGAGAGGAAGAGAGAGGCTGCTGCCCCCGGAGAGGCTCAGGCGACCTCACTGCCCCCGGCTGAGCCTGGGCCCCGTCCAGAAGCTGCCTGCTAGCTCAGTAATCAATGGGTTCTGCGGTGGGAGGGTTGGGAGCCCTGAGCCCTGTCAGAAATTCCTCCTGACGAGGACCACGTGCCCCCACTGCTTGCCCTGCCTGCCCAGCTCCTGCCGCCTTCCAAGTGGGGCGCCCACCACTCCCTTGTCCACAGGGAAGCAGCCCCTCAAGGCCTCACCCTGACACAAACCCCAGCCGGCACCCCGAGAGCCTCCTGGTGGCACCGCTGAGGGAGGGGCCCCCCCTGGAGGGCAGAGGGACCAGTGCATGCAAAGGTTAGAGGTACATCCGGGTTGCTGGGGACTGCCCACCCTGGCCCCCAGGCTTCACTCTGAGGGTACTGCCCGAGGGCAGGGGTGGGGGCCCAAGGGCACCCTATGACAGGCCAAAGTCAAACCAGATGGGCTGGGGGCCTCGTGGGGCAGGCGGGCCATTCGTCACCGTTATCTGCCCGCCGCCGAAATCACAAACACATTTTTAAGTGAAGGACTGGCTGCCACCGGCCTTCGAGCCCTGATGCCGCCCAGCTGTGGCCACACTGGGCGGGGAGTAGGGCAGGGGGAGGGGGTTGGGAGGGGGAGGGCGGGCCAGCAAGCGCTGGCCTGAGGGAGGAGCGCCTGCTGCCCCCAACATGCCCCCCCAGGTCCCCCACTGATACCTATGGCCTCCTTCCAGAGCTGGGTACAGGAACCACGGAGCACCCCCAGCTCTGTCTTGGGAACCTCTGCCTCCTCCACCTTCCTCCAAAAGCCTCGCCATCCCACATTCACCCTCTGACCCACACGCTGATGTCGGGATTATTGGGGAGGCGGACAGAGGTGGGGGTATGCCTTCTGCATGTGGCTGGCGGCTCAGTGGTCATTTCATGGGATGGGCCTGGGGACAGACCCAGAGAGACAAAGACAGAAATAGGGGCAAGTGATAAAGAGAGACAAGATGAAGGGAGAGGGAACCTGGTGCTGGTCACCAGAGGGCCACGCTGGGTGTCATGCAAAGGCTCCCTGGCAGGGTCATCTGGCTGGTGGTGGCAGGCTCCGAGGTGTCCTCTAGGGGGTGCAGGTGAGGGTGGGGCCGGGATCTGTCTGGCCATCCCTGTGGGAGCCAAATGCAGGTCCTCCCTGGCACCCTGGACCCCCAGGCAGGCCCAGGGGGGTGGGAGGCGCCGGGAGAAATGGCCTGTGACGGGGTGGGCATCCCGGCGGGAAAGCAAACAGTGTCAGCGGCTAATGAGCGGGAACCGGGCCTGGGGCCGGGGGCCTGGGGAGGGGCACAGCCATCGCTCATCCTGACAGGCGGGCGGCGAGGGGGGGCTGGGGACCAGAGATGGAGGGGAGCATGAGAGCGAACAGAGGGTCCCTTGGAGACACGACCCTGAACACAGACAGACAGAGGGGAGGCAGCCAAGAACCCTTGCCCCCCCGCCCCCCAACCCCCACCTCCCACTGCTGGCTCCCATTCCCAGTTGTGGCCTCAGGGGACCTGGTCCGGGCATCTCCCTGTCAGACCTGGCTGGCTGCCCCCTCCCCCACCTGAAGACTTAGCAGGACAAAGGAGACTGTGCAGGATGGGGAACTGAACCTGGGACCCCCATATTGTACGCTGGGAAGCAGGAATCTGGGGTCTTGAAGCCCTGCCCCTCTGGGTCTCAATCTCCCCATCTTTCCCAGGCAAAGGAGGGCAGGCCTGCCCTGCGGGAACCTCCCTGCTTTGACTTTCCATCACCACTGCTCTTCCCTCTCTGTGTGCAGCCCCAGCTGTCCTTGAGGTCCCCACCCTTTCAGACAGTCCCCCCAAAATCTCGATGCCTTCTAAAGGCCCAGGAGCAGTGGGTGGGTTGACTCCACATCTGAGGAAAGGAGCCCCTCCCATCTTGCACATTAAAGCTGCTGTCCCATTTCATAGGTGGGAAGACTGAGGTACGGTGTTGGGAAGGTCGATGGATGTTGGTCATTCCTGCACCCCAGCCCTGGCCCAGGCGGAGCTGACCCAGCCATTTGGCTTCCCATCTGCCCTGAGCACCCCTAAATGTCAGGGCTTCAGAGCCCTCCTGCCACCCTCCTGGCCCCGTGGCCCCATGACAACCAGGCTAGCTGAGTGGCCTGTAGGTACCTGCCTGCAGGGTGTCCAGGCCCCCGTGCTGCCTCAGCCAGGAGGGAGGGGCAGCCATAAATTCACACTGCCAGTCGCCTGCGGGATAAATGTGTCATCGGCTGCACGATTTACAAGCGCACCCCTGGCCCAAAAGGCAGAGAAAACAAGCCTCTGTGTACACAGCGCGCGGCGGGCAGGGCGGGCAGGGTGGGCGGCTGCTGGGGGCAGGCAGGGCATGGCGGGCCCCAGGCCACGCGCACACAGGAGGTGTGAGGACACAGACACGCTGTGTGGGGGCACAGACATGCTCATACCGGAAGGTGAGGCTGTGCATCCCTTACACAATCGCGCCCTTATGAATTGCAGTGTTGCCCTTGCATACGCTCACACATCAGAAGGTGGCACAGCATGCTGGGGACGCTCTGTGGGCATGCCACTCGGAAGCACAGTGGTTAGCCTCGTGTTAGACCTGGACCCTCAGAGGAACCAGACCGAGCAAAGGGAGGACAGGAAGGTTTGTGTGTGTGTGGGCATGTGTTTTTGTGTACGTATACATGGGCTTATGCATGCAGAGGTGCATGTGTGTTTGCACGTGTGCGCGCATGTGTGGCATGCATTTGTGCATGGTGTGCACATGTGTTGGCATGCACGTATACATTTGTGCATGTGCGTGCATGTGTTTGCAGTCTCCCCATCCCCAGACACCCCTTGAGGGTCCGGATGAAAGGGACCAGGTCACTGTTCAGGGAGGCAAAGCAGAGCAGGGGACCAGCAGGCACAGGGAGGACCGGGCGAGCGTGGTGGGAGGTGATGTGAGGAGCAGGGTGGGTGGTGCCACCTCAGTCCTGTCCGGATCCCGCCTGTTTGGAGGGCTGTCTCAGAGGCCCTGCCAGTCCAGCCACTGAATACACCCTGGACATCAATGCTGGAGTGAGGTCAGGGCAGCCTCGTCCCGTTACAGGGCTGCTGCCAAACCTGTGGTCCCACGCGGCTGAGTGATAGGGGTGCGGGAGGTGCTGCCAGTAAACAAAGCTGGATCCGGGGCATGTAGTTGAGTAGATTCGAAACCCACGCAAATGTAACCACGCCCTGACTTTGCCTCGTGGAATCTGCTATTAAATAAAGACTCGGCTTGCAGGCTGTGGCGCTGTCTCTCCATCAGAGAGGGCAGCGTCCCATCCAGCCCCAGCTTTCTTCTCTTGCCTGTCTTTTCTCCATCCTTCACCGCCCCCTCTCAGGCTCACCAAACCTGGCTGTGCCGGCTGGGCACAGGCACTGCATGGGTTCCTTTCCCTGCTCTGGGTCCTTGTCATGGGGGCTCTTCCAGGCTGGCCCCCAGGCTTCACCCCTGCAGGGAGGCAGGGCAACCTCAGCTACCTCCTGGGGCCCAAGCAGGCAGAGCTGCCCAAGCCTGAGACTGGGGGGACGGGCACCGCAGGCAAGTTCCTAGAAGCCTCAGGGAGCACTCCAGGACAGGGAGGACCCTGGGAGGACTCAGGAGGGATTCGGGGAGGAGTTAGTAGACTCACAACAGGTCCCCTGAAGACCAGCAAGGACTTGGGAGCTTCGTGAGGTAGAGGCTGTGGGTCAGCTTTAGCTTCAACACCCTTCCATGGATGGTCTGGGGACACAGTTATGTTCCAGCCACAACTCTGTTTGCTCAGGAGGCCACCTGGGAGGCTTCCAACCCAGAGAGAAGGGGCTGACTGATGTCACAGAGACCACTGAGGCAGGGTGATGGCACCCTAGGTAAGGAGAGGCAGCATCATGAATGCCCCACACCAAGGACCCACAGAGCAGACATCAGGAGAGCTGAGTAGGAACGTCTTGAGACCAGAGACCCCCATAGCAGGGACTCACTGAACAGGGACCTCGGACCAGGGACCCCCACAGAGATCTCTGTAGCAGGGACCCACAGAGAAGAGCCATGCAGAGCAGGGACCCCAGATGAGGGACCTGCACCAGAGAGACCCACAGCATGGGAACCCCTCAGAGCAGAGGGAGCCCTGAGAGGAGCTGACTGCCAGGGCCCCCTCCATTCGGACCTCCTTTCCCGTAGAGAAAGCTGATGGTCTCCTGCATCCCCTCCACATGGGCATCTAGGGGGCACGTGTGGAGAGCGGCTACAGCGTTTGGACAGGTTCAAGGCTGGGACTAATGAGAGGACACGATCCTCTCGTGGCAAAGCCACGTGCAAGTTCCAGCGCGATTAGAACCAAAGGCTCTAGTTGTAAGCTTGACCTTATGGTCCGAACCTGTGGTCCCACGCGGCTGAGTGATAGGGGTGCGGGAGGTGCAGCAAGTAACAAAGCTGGATCAGGTGCATGTAACTGAGTAGGTTCCAAACCCAGGAGAACGTTGTAAAGATCTTGACCACACCCTGACTTTGCCTCCTGGGATCTGGCTATAAAATAAAGACTCGGCTTGCAGGCTGTGGCGCTGTCTCTCCATCAGAGAGGGCAGTGACTCACCCAGCCCCAGCTTTCTTTTCTTGTCTGTCTTTTCTCCATCCTTCACCGCCCCCTCTCAGGCTCACCAAACCTGGCTGTGCCGGCTGGGCACAGGCACTGCATGGGTTCCTGCTCTGGGTCCTTGTCATGGGGGCTTTTCCAGGCCAGGCCCCCAGGCTTCGCCCCTGCAGGGAGGCAGGGCAGCCCCCGCACCGCAAGCACCGTTAGTGGGCACACAGGGGCATTGGCGGGCATGCTAGGACAGGCGGCTGTCGGGGGGCCCACCCCTCCCAGCCCTGCCGAGACAGAAGCTTTTTCCTTAGTCGGTGCAAAGACTGGCTGGAATTCTTCAAGAGCATCTTTAAATAAACAAAGCAAAGAGAAAAGCAAACTCCCAAATACAAATCACATCAAACGGGCTTCTCCACAGACACAGGGCAGAGCTGGGCCTCTGGTCCCCACACAGGCACCTCCTCAAAACCACTCCCAAGCCTGTGCACCCACCCCTTCCCCCAAGAGCCCAACTGCCCGGTCTCTGCCCTGGGATCCTCACTGCCTCCCTCCTCTTCTCTGGACCTCCAGCCCCAGGCTGCAGCCTCCATCTTGGGGATGGACATGCCAGGCCTGTCCACACACCTGGGCAAGAGAACTGGCTGCCTTGGGGACCGTCTAAGACTTTCTCTAGGGGTGCCCATTGGGCAAAGCTTGAGGGATTCTTTTCCAGACCCTCATGCCTCTAAGGGTTCCTTTACCCCAGCAGGGGAGCAGTGACCTTGTGGGGGTGGCCCCAGGACCCTGTGTGATTGGGTCAGAGGTAGAAAAAGCACACCTGGGCAGGAGGGGAAGGCTGGGCAGGCTGGGGCCTCCCCTCCCCCACTCCTTTCCCTATGAGGGTCTGTGACCCAGAGCCCCTCAATTTATCTGACATGTTTAATCAGGGTGAGTTGAGCCCCCGCGGGACACTGGAAGGAGGGAGCTGACCCCACCAGGAGGGGTGGAGGGAAGAGTGGGGTATCTGGTGGGTGGGGGTCTGGGACCAAGAAACCTGCAGGGCTGGTTTGGAAGAAGAACGATTGAGGAGAAGTGAATGGTTGGGTGGTGGCTCCTGCACACACGGGCACCTCTGCCCTCTCCCTCCACAGGCTGAGCTCAGCACACCGCTCAGCCCCTCCCTCCGTCCCTTCCCTGGAGAGGTGTCCCCTGACACTAGTGCTGTTCCTTCCATCTGGACCCCCCAGGAGGCCTGCCCAGGCCCTTGTGGACACATCAGTCAGTGCTCTAGATGTCTCAGGGTAAGGGACAGCCCAGGTCTGTTCTGAGGATCAAGGGGACTGTCCACGTGGCGAGGCCCAAGCCAGCCCTCGGTACACTCGAGGCCTCTCTCAGGCCCAGAATTCATGGTGGACACTACATGGTGTACAGGTGGCCTTATCTCTGCTACATGAGCCCTGCCTGACGGGTTGTCTGCAGGAGAGACCATGGGGGCAGCCTGGCTGGAATTGGGGTTCTGGGCCATGGGGGGCACTCGCATGGGCTCTCTAAAGCCTTGCCCACTAAGTATTGACCCCAGGGGCACACCCACCTGTGGAGGGTCCCCACCTGGCTCATCTCTCAGCACCGAGGATGTGTGTGTGACAGGAGGGCAGGTCGGAAGGAGGGACAGATGGCATTTCCCCTGGGAAGGCTTCACTGGGGAGGACCAGGACCCCCAGGACCAGGACCCCCAGTTCCTGCAGGGCCAGCCCCCGGGTCTCTCTGCAGACAGAGAAGAGGAGGTGCAGACACTCCCGGGTATGACTATGCCAGGGAAAGAGAGGTCAGCCAGTAGGTGCCCCAAGGGCTGTTTAAGGAGGAAGGGACACAGCTAAGGCCAGGCCCAGTTACCCCGCCCAGTGACCCCAAAGACCCCCCTCTGCCGGGGGCAGAGAGGGGAGAGCCCTTGCTGATTTATGGCCCTCCAGGGTAGACAGGAGTTGGGCTGCTAGGGCCTTGCTCCCTCCTCCTCCTCCTCCTCCTCCTCCTTCTCCTCCTTCTCCTCCCAGTTGGGGGTCAGCTGGGGTAGGGTGGCTCTCAGCTGGTTTCCAGATGGGTCTGGTGGAGGGGGCTCCTAGGGTGGGAAGCCAGACACCCTGAGTATAGGGACCTGGCTGGTGTCAGCTGCCCCCATGGCCGCTTCTGTCCCTCTGTGGTTGTTGGCCTATCTCTAGGCTTGTCTCTGTCCCATGCAGCCCCCCTTCCCTTAGCCGCCTGGGTGGGTAGGGGTGGGAGCTGGTGATTTATCACCCACTGCCTGTCTTCCATCGGAAACGCCGGGGGTGGGCGCAGACTGTGCGGTGAGCTATGGGCCCCCAGGGCTCCACCCTCCACCCCAGTGTTGTTGCTCCGTCTGGTCGGCCTGTGCACCCCCCACCACCACAACCTGGCCAGGGGTTGGGTCCCCCAGACCTTCCCAGGGCCTCCTCTGCCCAGTGAGTGGCCAGCCCCCTCCCCAGGCTCCCCCTCGCCTCCCCAGGCTGGAGGGGGGCCATTGGAGGACCCCCACATCCCTTCCCCCACCACCAGGTTAGTCGGGAAGTTCCACTCCTCCAGGGAGCCTGCTCCAGGCCTCCTACTGACAGAAGGGGCTGAGGCCAGCCCCTCACTGTCGCCTTCTTGCCCCTGGCAGCCGCTCTGTCCCCCACCGCCTCCCCCCACCCCTCCCCCCACCCCTGCACACAGCAGGAGCTCAATAAGTGTTTTCGGAGCAAACAGGCGTCAGGGAGGGATGAGGGCACACCTGGGCTGACCCACCACCCGCCCCTCCACCCGGCGGAAAGAGGTCCCTTATCTCCTGGGTTGACAGGTTGTCAGCAAGCCCGCGGGGAGGGGGCGGTTTGAGAGGGAGGGAATGGGGGGTAGAGGTGGGGAGAAGGAGGGGAAGGGAGCGGTGGAGGGGGCGCACACCCCTCCCCGTCTGTCAGCATCCCAGGGCGCGCTCCTCCCAGTCCCATGGGGTGTGCCACCTGCCCGCCAGCCTGGGCAAGTCTCCGTCTCTTGGCCTCTGTTTCTCCGTGCACCCTGGCTGTCTGCACCCAGGGCCCACTTCGCCGACCGCCCTCCTGCCTGCGTTTCCGCAGACCGCGAGCGCCCTCTGGTGCCTCCTTGGGGTGGCGGCGCGAGAGGGGAGGACTGGACCGGGGCGCCGGCAGCACCCACCCTTTCAGGGATGAGGACGCACCAAGGCTCCCAGAGGAAGGTCACGGCTGTCTCTGTTCTGGAAATGCCGTCTGGCCCTGCGGAGGCTCGCTCTATCCAACCCTTTGACCGGTCGCTCACTCGCCAGCTGGCTGCATGCAGGCCTGGGATGTGGCTTGAGCCCCTGGCGGACCTCAGGGGCACAGGCCTGGCTGGGCACAGTGTCCTGCTACGTGTGCCGGGGAAGCTCCTGCGGAGGACATGTTTGAGCAGGACCTTGAATAGTGTGGACATGGTCACAGCAGGAGCTGGCCTGGACAGGGACGGTACACCAAGGCTGGGCCTTGATAGAAAGGGAAGGGTCCTGAGCCGAGAGAGGCTGGGGGAGCAGAGGTGTGCGCCCTGACCCCTTGGGCTGCAGGGCAAGGGGCCCTCAATCAGCCAGACTAAGAGCTGGAGATGTGGGGGGGGCTATGCAGGGCCTTTGAATGGACCCCCACCTGTTCCCATCTGGAAGGAGTCTGGGGCCACAGAAGGGACCAGCCTGTCAGTGGGGAAGGGGCCCTGGAATTGGGGTGTTTTCCGTGAGATGGAGGACAATGGTGGGGTGAGGGGCACGGGAGGCTTCCTGGTGTGGGCTGAGCAGTCTGTGCTCTCCCTCCCTGAATAGGGCCATTCAGGGGCACTGAGCTGGGACCATCCACTTCCCCACACTCCTTGGGGGCTGAGGCCCTGGGGTCAGTGTGTAGAGGGTCAGCTCAGGGTCAGGATTGGGACCAGGGGCTCCCGGGCAGCCTGGAGGTCAGCCATCGCGGCCAGCCCAGTGTCCCCCTGTTCGTACCTTGGCAGGGGCAGGTCTAAATCCTGGAGAACTGGCAAGAGGGGTGGGGGAATCCTGGGAGGACCATGGGGTTAAGACGCCCATCCACCAAGTGGGAAGTGCTTGCTTAGGTCTGGCCGCACTGTACTGCCAGCCTCTTTCCTCCCTCCTGCCCTCAGGACCCCGATGCTCACTCTGTCATCTGGGAACTGGCCCAGGAGCCCTCAAGCCTACGGGCAGTGAAGCTGGGCTCCTGCTGACTACTCCCCACAGCTCCTGCCGGAGCCTCGTCCCACAGCCCAGGGAGCCTCCTCTCTTAGCTGGGGTCACCCAGGACCCCAGGGGCTACTGTCTCCTGGGCCCTGCATTTGCCCCCTTGAGGGTCTCAGTGAGGAGAAAGGGAGACCAGGCGCCTGGTCTCAGCCATGAAGGAAGCTCTGAGCCCAGCAGGAGACTCATCTGTGGGGTCCATTTCCTCCTCTGGAGAGTAGTGGGGTGCCCCCTCCCGGCACCATGTTGGGGCTAAGTTTAGGAAGTTGCCTGTGTTCCTTGCTATGACAACGACCATCACCTCTGACCCCCAGCAGGCCTGGGGGGTGCTGGGCCACCCCTGGGGAGGGCAGGGTAGCAGTTCATTCGTACAAAAGAGCCACCATCTCCGATATGGTGATAAGCCTGGGAGGACAGCCGGATGCCTCGCACCTGCCTACAAAGGCGGGGTGGCTCCTGCCTCACGTCCCACAGGAGACCCGAGATAGCATCAGCCCTACCGGAGAGTCATCTGTCTTGTCCTACAAAGGCCAGGACAAAGGCCATGTCAGCGGCAGCCTCCCCGACCCGGTCAGTGGGGGTCCTGGCCTTCCTGTGCCAGGCGGCTGAGCCCAGGCCTGAGGCTCCACTGGGGTCCTGTTCGGTGTCCACGGAGAGCAGCCTTCATTGTTCACAGAGCCAGCCAGGTGGAGGCCACATCTGGGCGGGAGAGAGGACACACCAGCTCCTCAGTGGGGAACCCCAGGTCCCGCTAGGGCATGCACAGTGGGGTCCCCAGCCCTGATTGACAGCCAGGGGTCAGGGGTGACGTAAGGCCCCGAGAAGCCCCTGGCTGGTCTGTGCAGTCCGAGTGCCTTCCCGCAGTGAGCGTGGCACGGGGAGGACAGGACTTCAGAGACCCTGCAGCCCGGATGCCCACGCACCCCTGCGGGGACGTCTATAGACCCCGCCTTGCATGGCTTGGGCCCTGACCCACCTGCCGTCCAGAGCTTCTCACTAGATGCCCAGGGAGCGCCAGGCGGGCCACCAGGCTGTCCTGACCGTCTCCACTTCACCCTGACTGCTCCCAAGGCTGCCACTGGGGAAACCTCATACATGGAACTGTCCGCAGAGCCACCCCACGGCCCCGCACTGACCCAGAAGCTGCCGCTTAGAGCATCCTCTCTCAACACTGCCTTGCAGTGTCCTCACTGTCCCCACACTGTCCTATTTACATGCTGTGCAACCTTGCCACAGTGTCCCCACTGCCTACAGTGTGCTACTGTCCCCACAGTGTCCCGGCTGTCTTCACAGTGTCCTCACAGCCCGCTCCCCCCGCCCTGCCAGGGTACTTGCTCCCCAGGGTCCTTCTCCCCACAGTGTCCTTGCTGCCACCTTGTCCTCGCTGCCCCACACTGTCTTTGATGTCCCTGCTGCCTCCACAGCACTGCGGTGAGCCGGGTAGCTTGCTGGGCAACTGGATGGGGTCCCTCAGCACCCAGAGCGCCAGGCCTGACTCCAGCCTCGGAGACCCATTGACACAAACCTCGCCACCCCGACCACCCTGACCACTCTGCACACTGGCTGTACATTTACTGGCTGTTCACACACGGTCCTCACTGTCCACAGCGTCTTTGCTGTCCCCAAACTGTCCTCACTCTCCCCAGAGTCCCCACTGCCCAGTGTCCTCACTACCCAAGTGTGTCATTGTCCTTGGGGTCCCCTCCCCACTTGAACTTCTGTGAGAGTCAGTGGCTGGGGAGAGTTTACTCCCTGACCCCATGTTTGGAGGTTATTTGGGGTGTGGGAAGGTGAGTGTCCCCTCAAACTGCTTCTCAGAGCTTTTTCTGTGGTTTTGGGAAGAGGGTTCCCAGGCTGTGGGTGTAGACACGGAGCAGATCGGGAAAAGGGTTAGGGTTTATTCTGCACTGGTGTTTGGCGTGAGGGACTCCGCAGGGTCCGGGCTGCAGCTGGTCCCCAGGGCTTAGTGGTGGACCAGGGCCTGCAGACGGGGCGGGGCCTGGAAGAGGAAACCCGGCTGGAGGAGAGTGGCTCCAGGTTAGGGCGAGGGCTCCTGGGGCAGGGTCCTGTCCACTTGGCCGGTCCGTTTCTCCTAGGACTCGCTGTCACCGGCCGGCTCCGCCACTAGCAGGGCGTTCAGCGACAGGCGGTGGATGGCGCGGGCGCGCAGCCTTCGCAGGCGGCGCAGCAGCAGCGCCAGCAGCAGCGCGTGCAGCAGCCCGAGGCCGAGCAGCAGCAGCTGCGCCGCCAGCGCCCCCCAGCAGAGCGCGCCGGGCGAGCAGGCGGCGCGCAGCTCCTCCTCCGTCAGGTAGGGCAGCAGGCGGCCGCGCAGGGCCGGGGGCGCGGCGCAGCGCAGGTCGCGGTAGAGCGTGCGCTCGGGGCGGCCGGCCAGCCAGGCGCGCAGCGGCACCAGGCGGCAGTCGCAGCGCCAGGGGTTGGCGCTCAGGTGCGCGGCGCGCAGCACCGGCAGCCGGTCCAGCAGCCCCAGCGGCAGCGCCGTCAGGTTGTTGCCCGTCAGCACCAGCTCGGTCGTGTCCGGGGGGAAGGCGGCCGGCAGCGAGGCCCGCGTCAGCCCGCGGCGCCCGCAGTCCACGCGCGTCCCGGCGCAGCGGCACGGCGCGGGGCAGCCGGCGGCCGGGCGGCTCAGCGGCGCGAGCAGCAGGAGCAATAGGCTCAGCGCCCCGCGCGGCCCTGGAAAGGAAGCGCCGCGGTGAGCCGGGCGGCTCGCTGGGCAACGGGGCGGGTCCCTCCGCACCCAGGGCGCCGGGCCTGACCTCCAGCCCGGAGACCCGCGCTCTCCCGGTGCTCGCAAGCCTCGCCACCGCGCCCACCCCGCGCCCAGGCTGCAAGTTTCCTCTAAGTCTGACCCCAGACCCCCCTCCCCCCTCCCCCAATGCAACCAGAACGACTGGAGGGGCCTCCCAACCCGACTCTGCTCAGGGTGTGGCCTGGCCCAGCCTCCAGACTCACCAGAGCCCATGGCGAGAGGATGGTGGCCCGGCTTGCTCTGCAGTGGAGGCCCGAGAACCGAGAACCGGGAGATAAGGCCGCCGCGTCCCTGCCAGTCCCCGCGCTGCCCCGCCAGAAATAACCCCAAGGCTCGCTCCGCAGGCACAGCGGGCTGCTGATAGAGCTATCGCGGGGGCCAGCGCCGCCCCAACTTCCGCCCCCACTGGGCCCAGGGGCAAAAGGAGCACTCGGACACCCGCAGCGACGTTCACCAACATTGTTCTCCCGTCACCAGGACAGGAGGGCATTCACAACTTAACAAAACTGGAGAATGGGGCTTGGGAAAAGGGTCATGCGGGTGAGGGATGGCGGTCGGGGCCAAGGGCTGGGGAACCCAGGGCAACAATGATGCTGGGGAGAAGGACCCCCAGCCACAGGCAGGAAACAGGCGCGGGGGTTGCCAGGGGCTGGCCCACAGCCCCGCTGCTCCTGGAGCCCTCCCCAAACCACAGCTGTGGGGGAGGGGCAGGGCTACCACTGCATCCCAACCCCAGGCTGCCATCCTGGCCTCCTTAGGTCTGGAGGGATCCTAAGTGCCTAGGCTGCTCCAGCTGCCTGCTGAGCTCCTGGGTGAGGAGGGAAGAGAGGACCTGGCGCATCCATACAAAGTGAGGTCTCAGCATGTGCTGGGTGGCCCCACGGGAGCAGGGGGACACAGCTCCCAAGTCTGTGCTGGGACACTGGGTGGGGGAATAGGTCCGAGACCCCGGGTGTCTGCTCCGCTCTTCTGCCTGAGTAGGGCCTGGAGTCTGAGGGCCATGACTTTCTGAGATGGGGGGTGGGGGTGGGGGTTGGGAGGTCTCAAAAGTCACAGCCCAACCTAGCTCCTGCTCCTCCAAGGCCAGAGTGAGGGCCACTCCCCAGGCCCCATGGAGACAGATACAAATGAGGGGAGGGGCTGATGCTGAGAATAAATTAGGGATGGCTGGGGTTGTGACCCCACATCTCTGGGTCAGGTCGGGAACAGTCTGGATCTAGGCCACTCTGGGATTGGGGTTGCATCCAGGCCTGTCAGAGATCCAGATGATTCCAGGGTCGAATCCAGGCCAGTCGGGGTCCAGGAGTGGAGAGGGCCAGCCCAGAAGCTGGCAGTATATCCATGGCAACAACATAGGGCTGGGGAGGGGTCACTGGTCCTGCATTTGCTGCTTCATCTTCTGCAGCATCTCCTGCATGCGCCTCAGCTGGGAAGTGGGGCAGGAAGCACGGAAGGTGGGGTGAGAAATGAGATGGGAGGGTCCTGGCTCAGTTCCCAGCCGCTAGCCTTTCCTCCCACCTGCCCCCCCCCTCCCGCTCCGTGCCTCACCCACCTCCTCATCCTTCATCCTGATAAGCTTCTCCGTCTCAGCGTCGGGGGTGGGCAGGGGCAGGATAGGGATGGGGCTCTCCATGCGGCTGTCCTGGGTTAGTTTGCTGCCGGGTGGACAAGAGGAACAGTGCTGCTGGGAGGTCCAGCCAACCTCGCCACCACCAAGGCTGCCCTCCTGAGCTCCCACACCTCTGGGCTGGGCTGGGGGGAGACAAGGTGCTGGGGGAGGTGATTTGGGGGCCGGGGCAAGGTTCAAGTCTGGGTGGGCGGCCAGGACAACTTGGTGATGGAGGTGCGTCTGAGGCCAGGAGGCGCACGTCCAGGTCTGGGGGCTGGCGCACCTGGTCATCTGCTGGATGCAGTGCGCGCGGTAGTTCTCGTAGTGCACGTCACACGTCACGTCCTTGAGGTCGTGCATGTGTGTGCGGATGAGCATGTTCCTCAGCTTCACGAAGTCGCAGTGCGCCTGGTTCTCCACTGTGGGGCGGGAGCGGGCCGTGGATGGGGCGCCAGCCAGGGTGAGCCTTCCCACCCAGCATGCTGTGCCCTAGGCCTGGACTCACCCTCCACGATCCCCCAGGGGTACAGTCGCCCCCGGACTCGCTGCCCCTTGGCCTCCACCACCGTGTTGCTGCCGATGACCGCGAAGGGTGCGCTCTCCTGCGGAGGGGCAGGTGCAAGGGCTCACGCCCAATCAGTGCAGGTTAGTGGTTGGAGAGGGGCGTGGGCACTCAGCACCTGGTCAGCTCCCCCAGCATCACCATCAGTGACTACTCCCCAAAGAGATCCTGCGGGAAACCTCTCTCACCCCCCCAGCCTCCCTGCCGCTGGCTGGGGCCACATCCTAGGTGCCCGCGTTTCCTTCAACGAGGCTTGTCCTAGGGCTTATAACTGAGTTCATGCCTCCTAGTGATACCCCCGCCCAGCCCTGCTCCTGGCCTTGTGACTTGTCCCCAGTTGGAGCTTGGTCATAACCACTCCTGGGGCAGAGCACTCAAAACCACCCCATGCTCTGTTGCACAGAATTCTGGGAGCCAGTGCATACACAGCCAGTGGCGGGTGATTCATGAGGAGACCAAAGGAGCAGGGTTAGGGTGGGGGCCTGGCCAGACACTGTGCCTTTGGGGCAGGCAGGAACATGGGTGACCCTAGTCCTCTCGGGCTAGGTGAGGAGACGCTGCTGCCCAGGCTAACGGCCTCTGTTGCAACCCCCACGTGGGACCTGGGTGCGCTGCCTCCTCCAGGCGCCATGTGAACTGGACTTTAGCTCCCTCCCCACCCAACGGACTGCAGACTCACCTTCAGTTCCCGGTCCTGCTGCTTGAAGTCCTCGTCCTCGTCTGAGTCGCACTCAGGGAACTGATACACATGGATCCCGAACTTGTCAATCTCTTCCCGGATCTGCAGGGGGGCAAGGCTGTCAGCTCAAGGGCTGGCAAGGTCCCCTGGGCCTGGGGTGTTTGCTGCCTGGGGTCAGCACACCTGGTGCTCTCGGAACCAAGTCCTGGGCCAGACCCACTGCCATGTATGCTCACCCGCTCCTTGAGCTTGCGGATCTCACAGGGGACCAGACAGTCGGCTTTGGCAATGAGGGGCACAATGTTCACCTTCTCGTGCAGAGCCTTCATGAAACCCACGTCCACCGGCCGCAGCCTGCGGGGAGCAGCCAGGGTGGTGAGGGGCTGGGGCCGTGGGGGGGCAGGGCGGGCGGGGGGAGGGCTCAGGGAGGAATGGCCGTGGAGGCTCTGGTGGCTCTCTGAGGAGGCGGGTGGCCCCTGGCCTCAGGACAGTCACGCACCCGTGCCCAAACGGAGAGATGAAGTACAGGCAGCAGTGCACCCGGTTGTCTTGGATGTTCTTGCGGTTGAGGCCGCTCTCGTCACGGAAATACTGCTCAAACTGCTGGTCCACGTAGTCGGTGATGGGCTTCCAGCTGCGGGCAGAGGGTGCGTGAGGCCGGCTGTGAGGGAGGGCAGCATGCGGGCAGCAGCGGGGGCTGGGCCAGCTGGGCAGGTCCTGCCCCCCAAGCCAGGCCTGCCTCACCACTCAGAGTTGTTCACAGCATCCCCAAAGCCCGGTGTGTCCACGATGGTGAGCTTCAGTTTGACGCCCTTCTCCTCAATGTCCACCGTGTGCTTCAGGATCTCCACCGTCTGGCTGATGCGCTCTGTGGGGGGAGACAGGCACCGCTGGGAGGTGTGCCTCCCTGACGGGGCCTCCCCTCCCCCCGGAGAGGCAGGATGCTGTTCCCATCCACCCTGGTGTTTTGGCCCCGGCCACAGGACCTGACTGTGGTTGAGGCCACTCCTGCTGGACCCTGAACAGAAGCCCCATGCTGTGGGGAGGGAAGAGGGGGAATGGACCTGGAAGGGCACCCCTGGAGGGGCCTCACTCACCCTCAGCACTGAGAAGCTTCCGGTCCTTGTACAGGTCGGTCAGGAAGAGGCTGTGGACCAGTGTGGACTTCCCCAGGCCCGACTCACCTGCCCACAGACACAGTGAAGGAGTTGGGATTCAGTCTGAGGCCCCCACAACAGGACCTGGCCAGCCCGCGGCCCCAGCCACCTCACCCCGGCGCCGCCTGGCCCACTTACCAGCCACCATGAGCGTGAAGTCGAAGCCCTTCTTCACCGACTTCCGGTGCACCTGGTTAGGCAGCGTGGCAAAGCCCACGTACTGCTTGTCAATATCCTAGGGGGCAGGGGCAGGGCAGGTCAGGGTACCCTGGGGCTCCTGGGCAGCCCCTTGCCGGTCCCCCATCCAGCTCAGGCAAGGAGGCAGCAGAGGACAGAGCCCCCCCCAGTGGGGCATTTCAGTGGCAGAAAGGGGTGAGGCCTGTGGGCAAAGGCCTGGAGGTGGGAAGGCAGGGGGGGGGAGGTTGGCCGCTGGTGAAGGCACCTTGGCCCCAGCCTCAAGGAGGGGTTTTGCAGGGTGCCAAGCGTGGGTGCGTGTGTGTGTGTGTGTGTGTGTAGGGAGTGATGTCTGGCCACAGGCAGCGTCCTCCCTTGAGTGGTGGACAGAGGCCACCGACACCGAGACCCCTGGGACATGCCCAGACCCTGCAGGGGCCAGAGAAGCCCGGCCTCAATACTCGCCCCTCGCGAGTGTACCAGGGAGGCCCCGTGGCCCCGATCCAGCCGCGGGGGTGGCGGCCGCAGCGGCGCTATTTATAGGTCCCGGCGCCGCGCCTCCCCCGCCCCGCGGGTCCGCGCCCACCACCTGCGGCCCTGACCCCGGGGCTGTCGCACCCGCAGCCCTGGGCGCCGACCCACATTCCACTCCGCGCCCCGCACACCTTGAGCCGCCTCTGCGCCTGGGTCCGCGGCGACAGCAGCTGCTCCACCAGGCGGTCCTGGGGTGCCGCCAGGGAATCCATCACCGCGACCCCCAGGCCACCCAAGGGCGCCTTCGGACCCCAAACCGGGTCAGGCCGACGCGGGCCCGACGTTGTCGGGGGGACGCGAACGCGGTCGTGCCTCGAAGCGCTGCTCTCGGTCCCGTTTTAGGGACGCAGGGACCGAGGCCGGGACACCAGACGCGGCCCACCCGGGGCGCCGCCGACCCCGGAGGCCGCGCGAGCCATCCCCCTGCCTCCGCGGACCGCCCTCTCCGCACGCGAACCGGAGGCGGGGCTGCGCGGAGTCGCCCCGCCCGCCGTCGCCGGGAGACGGTCGCCTGGAAATTGGGCCGCGGGCGGAGCCACCGACAGCTGCTGCGGGGGGCGGTGGGGCGCGCGGCGCGGGCAGGGAGCCCCGCCGTCGGACTCGCGGCCTCGGTCCAGGCGCCGGGACAGCGGGGTAAAGGCGGGGCGGGAGGAAGGTGAGGCCCGGTCCCACCGGCGGGGCGGGAAGAGGGGGGGGGGGGACTGTGGCCGCTGCGTCCCGCCCCCCAGGGCTGCGCTGTAGCTTCTGTCCGCCAGAGGGCGCCGAAGGCCGCTCCCGGGCCCCACGCGCACCCACACGCGACCGGCCCATGCACCCCACTTTCCCTCGCAGGCTCCCCCCAAAACCGCCGGCGATGACACGGCGTCCGGACTACCCACGGGCACACCCCTCCTGTCACAGCCTCCTCCCCGTGGCTGGAGGCTGAGATGCCCCCCCCCCCCCCCCCCCCCCCCCCCCCCCGGGGGGGGGGGGGGGGGGGCCCCCCCCCCCCCCCCCGTGTGTGCGTGTTTGTGTGTGTGTGTTGGGGGCTACTTAACCAGCGTGGCCCGCAAGACATGGGAGGGAAACCACGAGGACAGAGCCCACCTTCCCCATGAATCAGAGCCAACCTCCTGAGCCTGGACCTGTCCCCACCCGCCATCCTTCCACGGCTATATCCACGCCCCTCCCAGGCCCTAGGAGACTTGGAGCCGGAAGGAGCCAGTCAGATCTCTAGCCACCTACCCCGTTCCACCTCTGGAAATTGGGATGCTGCAGCCAGCATGTCGCGCCACTAACCTGAAGGCCACCCATGCGCTGTCAAGGCTGTCCCCAGAAAGCCCTTGCCAGCAGAGGTGGAGGTGTGTGGAGTGGGACCCCCCCCCTTCCCGTGGCCACTCCTCTGAGCCTCTCTGACCCACAGAACTGGGCACACAGGGACTGGAGAGCTCCAGCAGCTCAGCCCTTACATCCCCTCCCCCCTCCTGTGGTCACCCAGGAATCACAGTGGGCTCCTGAGCACCAAACCCTCACAGCCCCTCCAGTTCCCTCCTAGAATCTGAACGGGAAGGGAGGTCTGGTAAGGAGCTGGGGTATGAAGAGGCTGCCCCCTAGACTGTGTGCATCAGTAGGGACAGGAGCCCCCCCCCCCCAGCTTTCCCCTTCCCACCCCTGGCCGAGGAGCCTCTGTGGCCTTGGCCAGGCTGGTGGTGCTGCCGTGGGGCCTGGAGCCGCTGGCACCTGATGAGGAGTCGGCCCACAGCTGGGAACAGGGGAGTTTTTCATCCAAGAGGAGAGGGTGGAGCATGGGGAAGCCACAGGGTGCCAAGCTCTTCCGGACAGGCCCCCAGTCCTGGCTCCAAGACAGCCTTCCTCACTGGCCATGCTGACCTGCCGGAGGCCTCTGGGCCGAGTCCACTTTAGACATGGCGCTCAGCCCAACACCCACCCAGAAGTCTGGCATTTCAGGCCCAGGGCATCTCCAGGAAGATGGACAGACCTGGGTCTGGGCTCAGGCTGAGAGGGAGCCTCAGCACCCCACAGCCTGGTGTCTAGCAGAGCTTGCGGCTCCCAGATTGCCTCATTGTCTCCACTGGTAAGGCACAGCCTCTGGGCGGCATAGGTGGGGAGGGTGAGACTCTCACTCCCAGCTCCCGACTTGCCGGCCCCATCACCCGACTGTGCCCACACAGGGCCAGTGGCCTCCCTGGGAGAGCCCCAGAGAAGGGGCCCTGCCACCGCCTTTCTCCGGCCCTGAAGCACAACAAATTCTCCCCAGGGCTTCCCGAGCCCCAGACACAGCTGCGCCCACCTCCTCCTGGAGCCCGAGACTCTCGAGGCATTGCCATTCTTAGAATCACCCGAGTCAGCTCTGGAAGCAGGCACCAGAGCCAACAGAGCCTCCATCGCTGCCTGAGCCTGGGCGGGGATGGGAGGGAGGGCGCAGCGGGCCACCAGAG
The DNA here is from genome assembly GCA_004026665.1 of Murina feae. Taxonomy (NCBI): domain Eukaryota; kingdom Metazoa; phylum Chordata; class Mammalia; order Chiroptera; family Vespertilionidae; genus Murina; species Murina feae. The sequence continues at coordinate 165,657 of PVJC01000015.1, forward strand.
CCCTCCCTACTCCCTGGGATTGGGAGGGGTGGGGGAAGCACAGAGAGCCACCCCCTCTCAGTAGCGAGAGGGTGGACAGGCTGCGGCTCCAACACCAACAGCGGTAACAGCGAAGCCACACATGTGCTCCTGCCCCAAACACCTGGCTCCCTCGCCCTGCTCGGGGGTCTCCCCCTCTAGCTGCGTGGTGCCCTCTCTCTCGGGTCCTAGGGCATGGGTTAGGCTAGCTCCTGGCTGACTTCAAGGGGGTGAAGACACAGGCCTGAAGGGACTCACACCTCGGCAACAAGGGCCCTAGGTGGTGCTGGGCAGCAACTGCCTGGCCAGTGACTGCAGGCCCAGAAGCCATGGGGGCTGATCTTTCAGGCCTTCCTTCTCTCTCTCTCTCTCTCTCTCTCTCTCTCTCTCTCTCTCTCTCTCTCTCAAACAATGGCCTGGTGGTGTGTGTCCCTGCATCTCAGGCATCGTCCAACCCGCCAATGATGGGGAGGCAGTTCCCAGCCTGGGCTTCCTGGGGAGCCCCTCACTGGCAGGGTGAGGTTTGACCTGGGTCCCTCCCCACGAGCCTCAGGGGTCCCAGGGCAAGGTGTGTCCCTGCCAGGAGACTGGTGTCAGGCAGCCAGTGACTCCCAGCTGGGCCGTACCTAGTACCTAGCCTACCTGCCTCACCCTGAGCCAGCACTTTGGGGTTCCACCCAGCATCTTCCTGCTGTGTGAGCCTCCATCCTCACGAGGGCTGCCAGGGCCACCCCGGTGCGAGGCTGGGCCTGTCTTTTCTCCTACAAACAAGCCAGAGGCACCCCAGCAGGGCTGCTCCAGAGCCCCAGCCCACCAGGTTACCCACCCCCATCTCACCCTCTGGGTGTCCAGCTCTGTTTCACCCTGACTCCACCTGGGGTTCACAGTGGGTGTCCAGACCAGCCTCCTGCCGGGTCCTGGAGGGTGCAGACCAAGCCAACGGCTTTGGATGGCCACTAGGTGAGAAGACCCTTGCTGGGCGTGGGGATGACTCAGACCAGGCCCTGGAGGCTCCCAGCCTGGAGAAGAGGCCTAGCCACAGACCAGCCCCCTCAAATTGGGGTGGAGGGAGAAAGGGGCATAAGATGCAGAGGAGTGGGGTGGGGTGGGGTGGGCAAAGGCTCCCCTGCGGGGCTGCTCAGGGTCTCTGTGTTGGCTGCTGAACACAGAGACCCCACCCTCGGGGGCCCTGGGCGGTGGAGGGGCCCCCAGCCTGCGGCCTGCCATAAAGCGGTGGCCTCACTCCGAACCCTCAGTACGCGCGGCCAGGTCAGCCTGAGGATGCGGGCGCTGGACCAGTGGGAGGGCGCCTGGCGGGTCCACCCATCCCGGGAGGAGTGCGCGCTCCGGCTGTGAGGGTCACAGAGGCCAGGCCCCGTGGCCCGGCGCCCACTCCTCCCATCCGCAGCCCTGGGCGCTGCAGCCCCGCCCGGCTGACCATGGGTTGTCGCGACAGGGTGGGGTGAGGGCCGGCGGGGGCGGGGTCCCGCCCGGGCGCCCGCATCGTCGGTGCCACAATAGGTGACAGCCAGCGGCGGGGTGATCGGCGGAACGCACGCACGTACCTGCTTGTCCTCTGCTGGATCCGGGTCGGGGTCGGGTCGGGGTCCGGGTCCGGGCGGTTCCGGGCCGGCGGGCGGGGGAGAGACGGAGAGAGACGGTGAGAGACGGGCGGGCGGCGGCGGGGACAAAGGCGCGCGCGGGCGGGCGCCGGGCTCACCTGGAGTCGCCAGCTTGCTCTTGTACCGCAGGCCCGTGCTCATGGTGGCCGCCGGTGGGGGACGTGCGGCGGCGGCGGGCGCGCGGGCGGGGCGGGGCGCGGCGAGGAGCGGCGAGGCCGAGGCCCGGCTGCGGGGTGACCGGCCCTCCGCGCGCCGCCGCCCGCCCCGCCCGCGCGCCCGGCAGCCAATCGGCGCCCGCCGCGCCCACGCGCGACCCGGCGCGGCCCCCACCCACCCCGGGGCCGGCAGCCCGGCGGCCACGCCCTCCCCTCCATCCGTCAGGGGCAGGGTCCCCATCCCCACCGCCCCACCTCCCTTGTCCCTTTGCCGGCCTGGACTGCGACGCCTGCCCCCATGACCCCCAGGCCCAAGCGGGGCCTCTGACCACCCTGCCCGGTGGCCCCTCCTGTAAAACGTGCCCCTGGGGGTCTGGCTGCCTCATGCCAGCTCCTGCTCTGCAACCCCCCTGCTTGGCAGACCCAGAGGGGTCCTGTGCCTGGAGGGCAGAGAGGGGCGCTGAGCATTTACAAGAGAGGGAGCCGGCGGCCGGCCGGGACTTGCAGTGAATACACGGCACTCACAAACACGAGTGCCCCATCCTGCTTGTCTCAGTCACTCTCCTGGACCTCAGCCTGGACCTTCCTGGTGTGCTCCCGCAGGAAGGGACAGACCTGTGGGCACCACCTCTCCAGGTAAGGACCCCTTGGAGGGAGGTGACTAGCTGCACCCTCCACAGACAGGAAACTGTCCTCCCGCTCCAGCCCCTCGTGTGCCCCTTTCTTCCTCCATCCTTCCAGGGGCAGGGGAAAGAGGGTCCCCAGGCTCCGACATCTCCGAGCCACCAGCCCACAGTTTGTACGTGTGACCGTCACAGCAGCAGCACGGTCACTCCGCCATTTCTGTGGCCGAGGTCCGCCCTTCCCGGGACCGGGAACCTCCTCCTGGTCCAGACCCGTGACAAGTGTGAGGACACCCCACTGCCCCACCTTTCCAAAGCCTCGGGACCTGGGGTTTGGAGTTCAGAATTCTTTGTATGCATTTATACATTATACTTGATAACCTGTCTGGAACCAGGGGCTGCACCTCATAATGAAACACTAAGACTTTTGTCAGGGAGCATTACTCCTCAAAGGAACCGGGGGAAACCATAATAAGTGGCTGCACATCAGTTCAGGTGCAGCTTTGCCACCTACTTTGAAAAACCTTGACGTTTCAGAGCTTTGGAGAACTTGGAATTGTGGATAAAGGAACGGGGCCGGGCGGGACACCTGAGGAGCCAGGGAAGACTTCAGGGCCTTCGTCAGCCCCTAGGGCCCCTGTGGGAACCCTGTCTCGGGGGCCTGTAGCTTTGCAAATGGTTCAGTTGGTCAGTGAACACTTGGACATTTAGCATGGACCGTCCCGTGCTTGTGGGGACCAAGGAGGAAAAACAGAAACCTGTTCCTGACTAAGCAGACATGCCCCCTGCAAAGGGCCCCCGGGGCTGAGGGGAGGGGACTCCAGGCAGCCCTGGATTGGGGGGTTTGAAACAGGCCTTGAGGAACGTGGACTGCAGGTCAATAGCTCGGCCAGAGGATGCGAGGTGCATGAGAACAAGATTCTGAGGTGTTTGGTGTTTTTGTTTCCTTGTTTTATTTTCATTGATTTCAGAGAAGGAGGGAGAGGGAGAGAAAGAGAGAAGCATCAATGATGAGAGAGACTCAATGATTGGCTGCCTCCTGCACAACAGCATATGTCCTGACTGGGCATCGAACCCGTGACCTCCTGGTTCTTAGGTAGACGCTCAACCACTGAGCCATGCCAGCCAGGCAAGATTCTGAGTTCTGAAGCAGTTCTGGAGACGTGAGACCCAAGAGATGGCGCACCACATAAGCATGATTCTTATTAAGTGAGCTCCAGAAGGTTACGGACAGAATGCAGTTGCGTTAGAGAAAGGCAGCATTTTACATCTGGAGAACCGTGCAGGGGGCTGGAAGCTGCTCCCCGGAAAGAGAAGTCGGGGCAGGCCAGGGTCACAGCTTTTCCTTGCCCTGGGGCTGTGGTCACCCCTGACGGAGTCCAGGGGACAGCCCCGAATGCCACCACAGACACACCAGAGCTGCCCCTGTCGGTTGAGAGACCCTCAGCACCCATTGCGCGATGTTGTTGGTATCTGTCTGGGATGTGGTTGGAGTCAGGAAATGGGCCAGGAGGGCAGTGGCCAGCAGATGCGTAGGTTGCGCCTCGGGTTCTGCCCCGTGGGACAGAAAGGTCTCTCTCGCATTTCCCAGCATGGACACTGCCAATGGGATGGTCTCGGCAAGGCCCTCACACAGCTCCTGTCCTTCAAACAGCACATGGAGAAGGGGCTGGAGCAGCAGGGTGGGGCCCGGCATGCCACCTTTACCTACTTCTGAGCTGTGGCCCCCGGGGGGCAGGACTGCGGCTGCTTCCCCAGCAGGCAAAGTGCTGGCTGTGATACAGAGAGAGCAGTAAACAGACTCCTGAGTGGGAAAAAAAGTGCTACTTTTTAATTCATAAGGAAAAGAAGTTAATGAGTACAAATATAAGCTACACCCAGAAAAATCTGTTCAACCAACTTGGGCTACAAATAGCTTGACGCTTTTCAGACAAAAACACACACACACATACACACACACACAAAACCCACTTTTAGTTAAATTCTCAAGAGGCCGCATTTAGCCCGGGGGTGTCTCTCTCCCCTCTGCTCAGACTCGTGGGTGTCTGTGTGGTCACATAAGACAGAAGGAGCTTGTGGGGAGATGATGACAAACGGACAAGTGAGTGGCAGGCAACACAGATGCCAGGGCCCAAAGGTTTGCTGCAGGTGACACACATGTTCGGTGGAGCAAGGGCCACTGATGACAAAGCTCTAGAATATTCAGTCCATCTGAGGACAAGGCAGAGGCCAAGCTGAGCGAAGCATGTGAGATGCCGAGACACCCCTCCCGGGGATTGGAGGGAAGGGACCTGCCGATGGAGCTGGCCCACAGAGGGCAGACTGTGTCCTCGAGGACAGGGGACAATGGGAGGGGGCATGTCCCTTTATCTGGACAGAGGCACAGCAAGGAAGGACCTTACGTCAGTTCGAAATGCATTGACTCCGGCCCTAGCCAGTTTTGATCAGTCGATAGAGCGTCAGCCTGCAGACTGCAGGGTCCTGGGTTCGATTCTGATCAAGGGCACAGGCCTAGGTTGCAGACTCGAACCCCAGTAGGGGGTGTGCAGGAGGCAGCCGATCAAGGATTCTCTCTCATTATTGATGCTTCTAATTCTCTCTCCCACTCCTATCCTCTCTAAAATCAATAAAAATATCAAAAATATTAGGGGGAAAATGATTTTGATCCAATCAAGAGAAATCTTCATCACTTGAAATGAAAACCTGGCCTGCATTCCTACATCAGGGTGGTACACGGGGCCAAAGACCCTACGAGGCTGTAGACAGTGCCGTGACCCTGTCCCTGCGCTCTGGGAGCTGGGGCTGGGTGGGCAGCATGGAAAGACCTTCTCTTCGGGACGTTAGGCATCCCAGAAGCCAGGAGCCCCGAGATGACTGCCCCCGGAGAAGTCCTGGTGGCCGGGAGACGCTCCCCATGCCTGGCAGCTTGTGGGACCCTCCCGGGGGAATGTCTGGGAAGGCCCAAAGTGAGGCTTGAGGCTGTGAGTCACCCAGCTCACCCCAACTGTAGGGTGTGGGGTCAGTGTGCAGAGCAGGCCCAAGCTCAGTGGGGACCCAGAGAAGGACCTCCTGCTCTGGCCGAAGGAGGGCGCTCTGCTCAGGGTCCCTGCATGGTGAGCACCCTGCCCTGATGCTGCCTTCTCCCCACATGCTGCCACCTGCCTGTTCCCCTCCCTCCTGCCACACTGTCCAGGGCACTGCTGCACCGTAGCCACCTGCTTCTGGCTTGGGGGACTGTACCCCAAATGTCCAATATTCCCCTCCTCCGCCCCTTGTTCCTCAGTGTGTGATGCAGGGCTATGGAGGGCAGTATGGGCTGGGGTAAAGAGTCAGCGTCTCCTGCCAACAGATGCTGAAACCTGGCTTCCCCAGGGGGCTCACAGGGTAGTTCCTGGTCCGCTGCAGGCGAATTCAACCCCCCACCTCACCTCCACCAAGGATGACAGGAGCAGGGCCCAGGGCACTCTGCAGCTCTCTGCCTTCATGGTCCTTTCTGGGACAGCCCCGACTCCGGTTGGGAATGGGCACTGTGCCCATGCAAAGCCCAGGAATCAGAGTGTGCCATGTGCTGAGACCAAACAGCTGAACCCAGGCCTCCAGGCCCAGCCCTCTCTCCGGCAAACGGGCGTGACGTGCTCCCAGCCCAGCCAGGGGCCTGTCCCTGTCAGGCAGCCCTGTCCGACCCTGAACTCTATCAACCGGGTGGCCCAGATGCCCTCCTGGCCCTGCTTTTGTCTGCTTGGGGGCACTGCTCCCACACCCATCCTTGCTAGTCCTGTTGTCCTGGCTCAGCCATACCTGTGAGAAAACCTGAAACCGTCCCGGCACCTGGGGCTCCGGGCAGCAGGGCTGCCCTACCTGCTGACTCACTCTCTGCCTGCAGCTCCAGGCTTCCATGTGCCCTCTGCCTGGACCGCCTTCCCTGCCCCACAGGCCTCGGGGAGCCCAGGCTAAAGCGCCATCCCTGGTCCTCCCTGGCCTGACTGGGCCGGGTGTGGGGAGCTCCGGGGAGGGGCGGGCGGCTGTCTCTGAGCACACAGGGAAATGTGTCTGCAGGGCCACAGAGAACGCTTTTCTGGGTCTCCTCGTGAGTAAATGTGCAGGGTCAGGACACACGGGTTCCCCTCACCAGTGGAGACAGGCCCCTTAAAGAGCAGAGCCCCAGCAGCTGCCCCTGCCAGGAGGGCCTGCCCGGCTGTTACAGCAGCCTGTGTGTTGCAGGGGACAGAACAGGGTTCCAAGTGGGGCAGAGCCTCAGGCGACTCCACATCCCCCATTCACTGGGCAGCGGGAGGAGGGCTACAAAGAGCTCCTGTGCTCGTGCTCCGAGGCAGGGAGCCAGCCTGGGGCCTGGGACTGAGGACCCAGAGCAGCGATGGGTGCCACCTGCAGTGCAGGACGTGGGGCTCGGGAGAGGACACCCAGAACAGCCAAGGCTGCGGCCAGAATGACAGGGACCCTGAGTGCCTTTTGGCTCCGTAGGGAAGAGCTGCCTGACTCTGTGCCCCGCAAGGCCCTCCGAAGGACGCACTGGGGGCCACCAGGAGGCGGGACAAGGCCTCCCCTAAGATGTCCTGACACCCCTGAGGCTCTCTGACCTCACTGCAGTTCTGTGATTCGGTGAAGAGCCTGAGGTGGAGATAGGAAGTGGTGCCAATATGGAGATTCTCCCAGAGGCATTCATGCATTAAAAAAAAAAAATCCCACGGGAATGCGTGCTTTCGAAAGGCAGAGTGTGGGGCTAGAGCACCGGTGACCTAGATCCCCAGGCAGCCAGCCAGGCACTGTGGGAAGCTCACACCCCTCCCCGTGACCTGCCTCTCTGCCAGGGGAAGGCCAAGGGTTGGGGTTCCAAAGGCTGGCTCCAGCTATCCACTGCACCCCAGTCCCAGGTCTGCCACTTGAGCATCATGAAGCCAGAGATGCATCAGAATACCCCGGAATAAACCGGCTGCAGCGAGGGCTCCAGCCCCCACCATCCAGCCACACAGGCCCTGTCCTGCCCGTGACCCTGGCACCCCACCCTATGCATGCTGGGCTGCAGGGCACGCTCCACCCAGGGAGGGGAGGCGGGTGGCTGTGCAAGTGCAAATGTGCTGCTGGTCACACCCAGGTGAGAAGGCGCCGCCAGAGTCCTCAGAGCTGGAGTCTGTGTTCCCTTGGTTTCTAGTGACTGGCCACACCTGGGTGAGGGCAGGGACCGGGGCTCTTAGCTCCATGTCTGTCCTTCCTTCCTCCCCAATCCTCCTCCTGGCTGCCCCCCTTCTCAGGGCTTCCTCTGCTTCCCCAGGCACACATCCAGGAGGGCAGGTAGGGATGTGGAGGGCAGGGGGCTGCCATTCTGAGGCCTGAGTGGGGCCTCCTGCTGCCACCTCCAGGGTGCGGGCGGGGACTCTGGACTCCTCCTCTCCGCCTCCAGTTGGCCTCAGTCCCCACAAGACTTACCCTGCACCAGGCCCACAACAGGCCAGAGCCACGCGAAACCCTTGGGGAGAGCTCCCTGTTGGTGCTGAAGTCCATGCCTGTCCCCTCCCTGTTCCAAAGGCTGTCTTCATTCATTCATTCATTCATTCATTCATTCATTCATTCATTTTTATTGATTTCAGAGAGGAAGGGAGAGAGATAGAAACACCAATGATGAGAGAGAATCATTGACTGACTGCCTCCTGCATGCTCCCTATTGGGGATCAAGCCCATAGCCCCGGGCATGTGCCCTGATCAGGAATCGAACCGTGACCTCCTGGTTCATAGGTCGACCTCAACCACTGAGCCATGCCTGCCGGGCCCAAAGGCTGTCTTTAAATTGGAGCCTGTGGGTGGCTGCTGAGAGGCTGATAAGAGCCTCCATCAAAGTCCCCCATAGACGAGAGAGTGAGAGGAGATGGAGCCCCCTAGCCAGGGCTGCCTTCCAGGAAGGGCCCCTAAGCATCACCAGAGGCTCCAAATGGCATGTAGGAGGCACAGGTCTGGCCACCAAGCCTCAGCATGTCTGGCCAGCATCCCATCAGGGGTGGCTGAGCGCGTTCAGATCAAAGAGGCCTCAGCAGGTCGCTTCTGGGAGTCGGACCTGGGACACCCAAGTGGGACCAGGTAGGAAAAAGGGGTCACCGGGAGTCACTCCCCGCTCTCAAGCCTTTACCAAAAGCTTACTTTTGCAGCCACGATTCTTCTCAACCACCCACAGGGGCCGATGTGTTCTGAGGGGCGTCCTGTCCCCCACTCTCCACTCTCACCTGATGAGCAGCTATGCATAACCTCCTCGGCAGGACCCACCGCCCATGTGCTAAATCGGTTCTCCCTTGGGACTTCCCAGTCAGCCGTGCACTTCAGGTGAGGACACAGTGTGGGCAGGACTGGTGCCGCCCACCTGCTGCCCAACCACAGTGTCATACAGCAGCACAGGCAGGAGAAAGGGGAGGGTCAGCATGTCACAGGCCCCCATGAGACGTTGACCACAGGCCTGAAAGGAGGGGCTGGGCCATGAGGGCTGATGGCAGAAGGGTCCTGGGCAGGCAACAGCCAAGTCAGGGTCCAGGAGAGCGGAGACGTCTGGGGTGTGCATCAGGAGAGCAGGAGGGCAGTGCTGGGCTGGTCTCCCACTGTGCCACAGGGAGCAGGGCCAGCATGGTGGGCGTGGGCCTTGCTGTCAAGACAGCCACAAAGGTTCTGCCTGCCCTCCTGCCCAGAGTCTGGGTCCAAGAGTCCCTGGCAAACACCAGTTTAACCAGGGGTCCAACCAGAGCACCTCTGAGCCCTGCCTGCCTGGGGTCGGCGCCTCCCCGTCCCGAGGTCCGGAGCAGGCCTGCCGCAGTCTCCTCACCTGTGTCCAGGGCGTCTGCTTGAGCTGCATCTGGTCTTTGAGGTTATTTTGAGGAAAGAAAAGAGACATCCCATGTGTGACAACACGGATGGACCACGAGGACATTATGCTCCATGACAGAAGGCAGACAGAGAAAGGCACATGCTACCAACGTGTTCTGAGGTGTCTCCTGCCCCTTCCCCCCACCCCCATGATCAGTGACGTCATTTCTATGTTTTAAATTTAAGTCCATGGTCCCATTTTGAGTTAATTTTTGTAGAAGGTGTGAGATTTAGGTTGAAGTATTGTTTTATTTGTTTGGCCCATCGATGTCCAATTGCTCCAGCAACGTTTACTGCATCCTTCCTTCGCCGACTGACTTTTGAACTTCTGTCAAAAATCAGTTGGGCATTTTTACTCGGATCTATTTCTGGGTTCTCTGTTCTATGCCACTGATCTCCGTGTCTCCGCGTCTATCTCTCTGCTAATCGGCTCCAGTTTTAATTACTGCAGCTATAGAATGCAGCGTGAAATCGGGTCGATTTCTTCCCACCCCAGCAAGGTTGCAGAGTACAAGATCAACATCAAAAAAATCAATTGTGTATCTATATCCTAATTTCTGTGCATCAGAAACTCAGGAGGGCTTCGCCAGGTAGTTTCTGTGATTTCAGGCAGAGAATGTAAAGAGCTGGAGCAGCTGGCTGGACACACCCCTTTCCACCAAGTCTCAAGGCTTCTTTGAGTTATCTCTGCGGGGGGTGGGGGGCGGAGGGGGAGGTGGGGTGCTTGCCTGGCATCGGACAGCGGTGGCCTCCGGGGTCCAAGGACGAGAGCTCCAGCACTGAGGCAGACACTGCATTGTCTTCTATGACTCAGCCTCAGAAGTTGTGGGGCATCACTTGTGCTGTTACCTATCCTATCTAATAAAAGAGTAATATGCAAATTAGGTGTCACTCTGTGACAAAGATGGCCACTCCCATGGCCACAAGATGGTGGCACCCAGTCGGGCTCAGCCCCGCCACTGAAGTAGTCAGGCCTGTTAGCCAGGCAGGTGGTGGGGGAGGCAGGGGGCCCGAGGGGCAGAACAGGCGATCAGAGGGGGCAGGGCAAGGCTGGAGATTGCAGGGGCCTGGGTTCCACAGAGCCAGTGATTGGAGGGACAGGGACGGAGTCTGTGATCGCAGGGGTCTGGGCACTGGTGGAGCCAGCAAAGCAGGGGTCTGGGGGTCCCCTGCCCAGGTCTGCAGCCTTCGCCAGAGGCTGCAGTGGGGCAAGGGCAGACCCGGCGATGGCAGGGGGCAGAATCGGAGCTGGTGATTGCAGAGGCCTGGGCTCTGTGAAGCCAGCGATCGGAGGGGCTTGAGGGTCTTCTGCTCAGGCCTGCAGCCTCGGCCAGAGGTTACAGGCCTGGGCAAGGGTGGAGCTGGGATTGGAGGGGCAGGGGTGGAGCTGGTGATCGGAGTGAACTACAGAGGAAACACCTTTTCTGACTGCTCATTGGCTAAGCTCCCTGTATGCCACTGGTAATATTCTTAGTAACTTGGGTAATAAGAATCCCTAAAGGTG